>OX345642.1:1931097-1978597 GCA_947044365.1 Petrosia ficiformis | reverse complement strand
TTTTAATTTATCACCACCACAGCATCACGAAGGGGCAACCCCTTAATTGAAAATTAATTAATTATCCTTCCCATTTTTTTTTTGTGTGTGTCAAATTCAATCCATTACTTCATTATTGAGTTACGGTATAATCATGTATTAACCTTATGACATTAAACTATACACTATATTACGAACTCATCATAATTTTGAGGTGATTGTGAATGTGAACAAACGTTTTAGAATACAATGAGCTGATAGAATATAATATCATAATTATTCTCAGGTGACTTTTGATGAAACTGAAATAACTTCAGAATCAAAACCACACCCACTACATGGAAAGTGGTCACCACATACACATGTCAGACATCGTTCCGATATTACACCAGATGTCAAACGAATGATGGCAATGGAGGAAGGTCTTCCTAGTCCAATAGAGAATCCAACTCCTTTGTCAGAAGAGTACATACATGATTCCAAGGAGAGTTTAGAGACTGTCCAGGAAGAAATCGGAGAGAAGAAAATAGAGAAAGAGAGTGAAAAGGGAGATAATAAAATGTTTGAACCACTTATACCTTCAATTGATATTGAAATGAATGTAACTGTTAATGTGGACAGTGGATCTGTTATACTACATTCTGAAGATTTTTGGTGAGGTTTCTACTAATACAGTCATGTACATACTTATATACACATATACATACGTAATATATACAGACATACATACATACATACATACATACATACATACATACATACATACATACAACATACATACATACATACATACATACATACATGTACATAATATATACAGACATACATACATACAACATACATACATACATACATACAACATGCATACATACATACATACATACATACATACATACATACATACATACATACATACATACATACAACATGCATACATACATACAACATGCATTCATACATACATACATACATACATACATACATACATACATACATACATACATACATACATACATACAACATGCATACATACATACATACATACATACATACATTCATACATACATACATATATACATCATATTTCCTCAGTTCCCAAGAGCAAAGATCTTCTGTCGATTCCCCTTTACTGTCTCACCGTAAAAATCAAAAATCCAAGAAACCTCCCTCCATAGAAACAGTCCTTTATATACCAGCTGTTGAGGTCAAAGCCCATTATCAATCTATAATGGGTAGAACTTATTCAACAATTCCTACTTCACCATCAAAATCTCTCTTAACTACAAACACTCCGAAGGGAAGGAATTCAATCATTGCACACGGAGATGAAGAAGAGACTAAAATGTCCACTAGCTTTAAACCTCAAGAAAACGTGGAATCTCCTCAGTTTAAATCAGAACTGTATAATGATAGTGGACTGCCGATTAAAAAAGGTGTACTATCATTGTCAGCTGTTATCTCTTCTCTCCCTGCCGACCTTAAGCTCAACCCAAGTATTTTAGATTTTGTTGAACAGGTAGTACGGCCAATCAATATCACAGCTCAAGAAAGAGATACTGCCTCACCTGACATTGAAAAAGGAGAAGATGAAGAAGAAATGAAGATGGAGGAACCTACTTCTGTTCAGACGTCTGAATCACGACCTTTGTCTTTCCCCGTTGAAGTTTGTCTGACACTACAGATCCATCCCTCTAAAGTTATACTCACTTGTATTCCTCATGCTCATGTGTGCTGTGAGATTGAGATTCCAACGGTCAGTTTCATACTCTCTTTTTCTATATTTTCAAGAAAACAATACGAAATTCTTCCCGCTATACCATCTAAAAATAAGAGCGAGTCCACTACTGTTCAACCTGGACTTGAGTATTCTCTGAATTCATCTTCAGGGGCGGTCGGGGGAGGTGTGGAAGACATTGAAACATTGAACAATTTACATATCACGGGATGTCTTCAGACCTTTCAATTGACAATGTATACTCCTCAAGTACAGAGCAATTTCCCCAAGCTACAATCAGCCATGACTGGTGATAGAGAAGTGTTCAGTTTAGTACTGGGACAGGCTTATATTCATCTTAGTCGTAAATGTGTTTATGTCCAGGAAAGACCTCCTTGTCAAAGCGTTGATGACTATGCTATACATGAGAAACTGAAAGTATCAGGTAATGATGATAGCCTCGTACTCATACTCTTAGGAGAATGCTTGGGAACGGGTCTTGTACATGTATGATGACAAAATTAAGTTTTATGTTTTACATGTTTCAAATTTCAAATAACTTTGATACCAGGATTTTTTTTAAATATTCTCTCTCTCTCTTTCTCTCTCTCCCTCCCTCTCACTTCTCACTGACATGTGCAGTGATTTCCCATATAGAAAGTCTTAAACTATTTTATGATTGGAGACGTCTGAATGACATCACATGGTTTCGCAAGTGCTGGTACCACACAGGTCTTGTAGAAGCACTTTTTATTGGGAGAAAAACTAAGGAAGACGTTCCTCCACCTCATCCTCCTTCTCTATATGATCCTCATCAGCTACCATATTGGAGTCCCTCAACCAGTGGAGAAGAATCCACAGGTAATACTTATCTATTGATTAATTTTGGTCACATGACTTAATGACCACTTATGTATCTCAGTCATGTGACAATTACATGAGCAAAGTACCATCAAAAATATTTATTTATATTACAAGACATTATGTGTTATGAGTCTGGTGTTAGTGTTATGTATGTATGTATGTATGTATATGTACAAAACTATAAAATTATCTTTGTATTTACGTCTTAACAGACTAATGTCTGTTCACATTCACAATGACCTCAAAATGACTTTATATATAATATACACTATAAAGTATATCATAAGATTAATACATGATTATAGTGTAACTCATTAATGAGGCAATTAAAGGCAATTTGAAATGCACAAAAAAAAAAAACAGGAAGGATAAATATATGAAAATGGTGTAGGTAAGAAGATGGTTGATCTTCCAAACTAAGGTTTCTGAGGTCATACGCATGCTATCTCGAATATTTTGTGTTAACAATTTCGACTCGGTCATATATACAAAATATTTGTACTGCCATGTCTTCTGGTTCATCATGTCCGAGTAATGTATTATAATTATATTATTGTTATTAGTATATCAAGATTCAGTACCATTAACAAAATATTTTGAAATGATGAGTATCAAATGTTCATCAATGAATGAAATTGCCTTTCCAGTATGATACCTTTCTTCCTTTTATCTAATTCATTAATAGAACCAAGTGGTATCGTTGAAACCTCTGAAGCTATAACAGCCGAGATAGTTGTAGCAGCTTCCATAGCCGATCTAACATTATCAGCAAATGTTGCTCAAGTCATGGGTAACACTCAGTGAGTAAGAGTCATCCATTTTCTTATATTTATATCCCTTCATTCATCTATCTATCCATTCATCCATCCATTCATCCATCCATTCATCCATCCATCTATCAGTCCATCCATCCATCCATCCATCCATCCATCCATCCACCCATCTATCAGTCCATCCATCCATCCATCCATCCATTCATCCATCCACCCATCCATTCATCCATCCATTCATCCATCCACCCATCCATCCATCTATCTATCAGTCCATCAATCCATCCATCCATCCATCCATCCATCCACCTATCAGTCCATTCGTCCATACATCCATCCATCCATCCATCCATCTATCCATCCATCCATTCATCCATCCATCCATCCATCAATCCATCCATCCATCCATCCATCTATCCATCCATCCATTCATCCATCCATCCATCCATCCATCCATCTATCAGTCCATTCGTCCATACATCCATCCATCCATCCATCTATCCATCCATCCATCCATCCATCCATCTATTCATCCATCCATCTATTTACAGTGGATTAGTATCACACTTACAATGTGAAGCACATGCTGACATACAACACAATGAACTTGTGTTCTTCAATGTTAATGGAAGTATGGAATTGTTTGAGATTGACGCTCAAGGAGGTGTGGTTGCTGGAAACCTAAAAGTTAGAGATACAAAACTATGTAGTAAGTGGAAAATAGTCTTTTAAAAATAAAGTTGCATGTATAATCAGAATTGTAATTAATATTGATAATCAATCGGAGTTTAATCTGAACTTTTCTTCTCCTTATCTACTATATTCCTTCTTTTCATGCTCCTTCTCATCTCTTCTTTCTTCTCCTAACTTTCTGTGTCCTGTTATTCTCTTCCTCCTCTTCTCTTTCTTCTATCCCTCCCCCTATGTCCTTTCATCTTTCGTCTCCTTTTCTTCCTCATTGTTCTCTTGTTTTCTTGCCTCTACTCTCTTCTCTTTCTCCTGTTCTCATTCTTCTCCTGCCCCCACCCACCATTCACCATTGTCCTCGTCCTCTTCTCAATGTTCCCTCCCCACCCACCATTGTCCTCATCCTCTTTCGCCTCTTCTCAATGTTCCCTCCCCACCCACCATTGTCCTCATCCTCTTTCTCCTCTTCTCAGTGTTCCCTTCCCACCCACCATTGTCCTCATCCTCTTTCTCCTCTTATCAATGTTCCCTCCTCACCTACCATTGTGCTCATTATATTTCTCCTCTTCTCAATGTTCCCTCCCCACCCACCATCGTCCTCATCCTCTTTCTCCTCTTCTCAATGTTCCCTCCCCACCCACCCACCATTGTCCTCATCCTATTTCTCCTCTTCTCAATGTTCTCACCTCACCCACCATTGTCCTCATCCTATGAGACATGTCCAGTAGTGCCACATGCTGTCTATAGTGTACATTTATGATCCTTAGTCTCCATGCTAACTATGAACATATGTGTATGCCATTCCTCCAGAGATACTGTGTCTGTATGCAGTGGTCTTTGTACTCTATGTATACCATGGTAGTACTGTTATATCAAGGTATACCATGGACAGTAGCATACATACATGTATATAGCACAGATATATACCTGCATGCATGGATACATTGTATCCATGTATACCATGGTAGTACTGGTATATCCATGTATACCATAGCAGTAATGGTATATCAATGCATACCATGTTCTGTACTGATATGTGTCTGCATGGATACATTGTATCCATGTATACCATGGTAGTACTGGTATATCAAGGTATACCATGGACAGTAGCTTACATACATGTATATAGCACAGATATATACCTGCATGCATGGATACATTGTATCCATGTATATCATGGTAGTACTGGTATATCCATGTATACCATAGCAGTAATGGTATATTAATGCATACCATGTTCTGTACTGATATGTGTCTGCATGGATACATTGTATCCATGTATACCATAGCATATCAATGCATACCATGTTCTGTACTGATATGTGTCTGCATGGATACATTGTATCCATGTATATCATGGTAGTACTGGTATATCAATGTATACCATAGCAGTAATGGTATATCAATGCATACCATGTTCTGTACTGATATGTGTCTGCATGGATACATTGTATCCATGTATACCATAGCAGTAATGGTATATCAATGCATACCATGTTCTGTACTGATATGTGTCTGCATGGATACATTGTATCCATGTATACCATAGCAGTAATGGTATATCAATGCATACCATGTTCTGTACTGATATGTGTCTGCATGGATACATTGTATCCATGTATATCATGGTAGTACTGGTATATCCATGTATACCACAGCAGTAATGGTACTCTATATATAGGTCTATATAGGTCTTCTGGAAGCTTTACTACTAACTTTTAGCTTCTTTACAACTATTGCTGTTGGAACATACACTAGTAGCAGCCATCATGCAGTTGCATCCAGCCCACTAATTAATTGCTGCAGATCAATTAAAAGTGACCACGCCCATTATAAAATAATTTAAAATGCGAAAATTTTTGCCGTGCCAATTCAGCACCCTCATTAAGGCCATACCTAAGTTGTGGATTCGCCCCTGTGTATACATGGATAAAATGATTTATACTTTACTTATAGTCTGCATGAACTGTACTTGCACATACAGAGTTACAGACAGTGTAATATAATGTAATGTTTCCCGTATAATATTGTGGATTATATGGTAACTGATTGATTTGTTTATAGTAGTACTTATTAATTATTTACATTAAGCAACTGTTCCTTTCTTTGATTATGGAGATCACACAGGTATAAGATGAAGAACAAAAAATGAACTTTATTTATGTAGCGTGTAATATGTGTATATCTAGAAAGCCAAGAAAAAGTTTGTTCACATATCTCTGTATCAACCTGTAGGAATTATGAATAGTTACAAATTATTTTTGTAGATTTGTAGTACTAACATTGTCCAATTGAGATAGACTATAAGGATTGCAATTCTTATGACACCAATTATCCACATGACCCTTGAAATGCATTTTGTCTATGACGATATTCATTATAGACAATTTGGTAGCTGTAGTACTAGCACTAGACCGTTCTGGTCTTCTTGCATACTTGAGAAGGTGACAACCATCATCATAGCAAATTGTATCTACATGTACACACATACAAGTTTGGTAAAAAACTTTTATAATGAAGGATTACCAATGCTAGCCGTTGTTACTGGGTTGCTGTGTAGATATGCATGTAAACTTCCATACACCTGAGTCTTTGATTCAGCTACAAACAACTCATCTATTAGGGTTATAACTCCACATGGCCAAATGGCTGCTAAAATGCCTATACTGTTAGAGAGTGCATGCTTACTATATTGTACATGTAGCATTTACACACCTGCTGTACGTTCATGTACTCGAGTTTTTTTGTCTTTCTCAGTGTTACAGCTGAGAGCTTCTGAATCACTTGAGAGGACACTAAAATGTATTCATCATGTATATCTCAGCCCAAATGTGTTTTTAAGCTTGAACCTTACCCTTGATCAGGTGGAACAATTGTTCTTCCATGGGCACATCCTTTTTTATTTGGAGGACCCACAGAATATGATGTGTAAAGCACATGATGGTTTTGTCCAGTACTCTGGCACACTTTATCAACAGTAGCAATGTTCTCTTTGGTTTCAAATTCTTCAACAACACTTTGTGGCAAGTCATTCTCATCTTCCCAGGTTGCAAAGCAATCATCCAGACCAAGCCAAAGAACCTAAGAAAGAACAAGTATTACATCAGCCCAGCTATTGTATGTGATCATGTTACACTACCTTATAGCATGTTTTATTTCGTGTAACCCTTTTCTCAAGAATCATTTCAACGACATTGTGAGTTGAAACATTGGAGATTGCTGCTCGAGGTTTGTGAATTGAACAGTACTGACTTCTTATATCGGGGGTATTCATACATCCAGTTTTGACAATGCCAGGAAGGTTTTCATACTGTACATAACCAGCTTCATTTGCAGCACATACTGCACGATGGTTTTTCATGTTTCCATCAATGATAATTACATTTCCACAACCTGGTTTATTACATCTGTGTCCTGTATGAATTATTATGCACAAATGAAAGAACAGTACAAAGCAAGTTTGTTGCATGTACTTGAATATTTATTTTGGAAGTTGTCATGATAAGTAGGCATTAACTCATTTAGTGTGGCATTATCATCTGTTGAAAATGGTGTTTCTGAGTAGCTGTAGTCAGTATTGTACCAATCACACACACGTAATATTGCATAACAAATATGTGCACTTTCCAACCTGCGACGATCCATCTTGGTTCGTTCCTTTACCCAATGTGGACTAAATATATGAAGACAGCAGCTCTTAATTGTTGGCCTTTGCTCTTACTAAGCATTCCTAAATGAAAGAGGTAATGCCTGTTTGCAGCAGTTTTATTTAGCAATCTTTGTGTGCTGTTCAATATTGTACTCATTATGTACCTGAGAGCAACTCATCCAACACTGATACACTTGAGATGTTTTTCTGTATTTCATCATACTTATCAGAAAATGTCTTACATTTCCGAGGAATCTTGAACAGTCGAACATTTGATTTGTCATGTTGGGAAATAGTTACAAGGTGATCAACTAAATTTTCACTCAACAATATTATGAACAATTTTCTGTATTTCAACTAACCAATATATTTACAAAAGTTGTCATCAATTGGCTCAAGGTTTTGGAATGGTGAATAAAGAGGTTTAGGGAATATCCACAAAAAACGTTGTGTAAGTCCCTTCTCAACACTTGAAGGTAACTCTATAAGTGATCGTGCTACAGTTGGTTGTGTAAATCCACCAACAGTTAGGGCTGTCCTTTCCATTATAAAGTTAGCATCTCCAGTCACTAAATATATAATGATTACAACAGTACCAATAGTAATAACTATGACCATACCTGTCTCTCTTGACCATGACTTCCCATTAAACAAAGACAAGAATTGACCTAAATCCTGTGAATCTATTATGGCTCGTCCACGGTAGATATTTACTTGGGCAGGGAATGAAGAAAGTTCATCATAGAGACCCAAAAACCTTCCTTTATTCCTTGACATAATGTCACCCATTTTTTCGAAACTGGCTTCATCAAGTAACCATGATGGACTTGCAGAAGAAACTTTAAGTGTCTTCCTCACATTTTCTAGAATGGCAGTCAAGAAAGTGAAAAGAGGTGTTTTCCCACTACCGGTTGGCATTCCCACAGTCACCCACAAGAGCATTGGCTCAATCCACATTGTGTCTGGCACTTCCACTGAGCATGGGGATAAGCAGAAGCTCACAAGAAGAAGTAGACCACTTAAAACTGCATCAGGAGGCATATCAAATGCCTTACTAAGTTGATAGCATCGCTGTATGCAGTCAGTGATTTATACTTTGATATACGTAATTCTACATACCACATATCACTTTCAGTTCAGGAGGATACAGATCCCAGTCCAATGTTACACTCCAGCACTTCTCCAGTCTTGCTTTCATCTCCCAGATTTTCCCTTTACTATCTATTAATCTTCCTGGTAAAGTCATGTTTTTAGCACATGTGCTCAACTCAGAAGTGTGAAGGTCATGTCTTGAAAGTGTAAATTAAAGGTCATGTGTTGACATTGCATGGGGTGCTGCATGTAGGGGCATATGCAAGGCATGTGTTCCCCTCTGGGAAAAGGAGTAAAGCATTGAGGCCACACCTCTTTCAACTTCTTAATCTCACACGTCACGCGCCAACCTTATTATCTGGAACCTATGTTTTAACTGTAAATCCTACTACTATATCCATATAGAATGTAGATTGGTAAAATATTCTTTTATATCAATACAAGATTGTACACATATATACATGTTAATACGTACTGAATTATTTTGCTTGTACATTGATAGTGTTAATTAATTTAGTATAATTGTCATATATTATGGATACCTAGTATCCATATCAGCTTCCAGTCCATAAACCTTACAAGTGTGTAATAATACAATAGGTATAGATGGGTACATGTACACTGTATCTCTGGGAAAGGTAAATTATAGGGCTATGAGCTGTACATATTATCCATCTAGGTATAAATATACATATATATATATATAATTATATATATATAATCATATATATATATATTATACTAATGTATTTACATTGGCTACAATTAGTATGTACATGGTATATATGGATACAATGTCTATACATGGTATACATGGATACATAGTATCCATACCGCCCACCAGGATAAGGGAACTGTAAATAGCATGCATGTATATACAGGGGTGATAGAATGTACATGGTATACATGGATACCTAGTATCCATACCAGCCCTTCTATGCCTGGATAAGGTACAGGGAGGGGTGATAGAATGTACATGGTATACATGGATACCTAGTATCCATATCAGCTTCCATACTATGCCTGGATAAGGTATAGGGAATATACATATATACCATGGTTAAGTTGTGGCAGTACTGGACATGTATGCATCCTATTTCTCCTCTTCTCAATGTTCCCTCCTCACCCACCCACCATTGTCCTCATCCTATTTCTCCTCTTCTCAATGTTCTCACCTCTCCCACCATTGTCCTCATCCTATTTCTCCTCTTCTAAATGTTCTCACCTCACCCATCCATCCACTATTGTCTTCATCCTCTTTCATCTCCTCTCCCTCCTCTCACTCTTCACTCATCTCTTATTTTTATTATTCTCCTCTAGTAAACACTGCAAGTCAAGATGGCTGCATACCTGAACACAAAGGTAGTGCTTATATTGGTCTCATAGAAGGTCACATAGACTTCATGAGCGCTATCATTATGCTCCTAAGGGCTACACAGCTGCAAGTTAAAGTCTATGATCTTTGGGAGGGGATTAATCAAGATCGTAGTGAACACAATGGAGCGAAAATCCAAGTCTGTAGCTCTTTCGACTGGTCCACTCTCCAGATAGCTATACATCGTACAACAGCCAAAGCTATGTTTGGGATTGTTCAGAGAATTTATGATTTTATAATGCAACAGAAGAAGAGAAGTGAAAGGACTATTGGTCTTATGTTACCAGCTGGAACAGCTGCTTCAACTGCCTTTGCTGCTTATCAGGAAGAACAGATAAGAGCTGAGAAGAGTAGAGCAGCTGAAATACGTTAGTTAATTAATTAATGTTGTGTTAACTATAACTATAACTACAACCCATTTTAGTAATTAAGATATTGTGACTTGTAGTTAATTAACTAGATTACGCAATAACTATAACTAACTAAAATGAAAATTGGCCAATAATGGTCATTTTTAGTTAGTTAACTAAAATTGTGAGAAACTAGTCATACTATAACTAAATGTGGATATTATTGTCGTACAACACTGCAATTCCTGTAATCAAACGCATTTCAAAGTATTTTCTTTATTTTCACAGAAAATCCTTTACTAGAGTATCACCACTGGATGTGGGCAGTAAGAGTTGGAAGTATAAAACTCATGAAAGCTCTCGGAATACACGTCTCCAGCACTGAACATGATGTCTCACTTGGAGGTACCATCACTGTCTCGGGTACAAACCTCTGTGTTGTTTGTTTCCACGGTACTTCATTTCGCGAAACTGAATGGGCTGTCATTAATATCGATCTCATCAACGCTAGTTTCACAACAATTGCAATACCGGGGTTAGGATCTATGTTCATACCAGAAGACATGGAGCAAGGTCATTTGATAAGCAAGAGACGTATTTGTCAGCAAGAGTGTATTCTTAATTTGGGTAACAAATCTTCAAGTTTTAAAGAACTAGCTGCGATTTATCGTGTATCAGCTGGTAGGAGTGGAGTACCTCCGGTAAATCCTCTGGAGATTTCTGATTGGTTGAACTACACATGTATTGATCATTATCTACATAGCGATCAGACTAGTGGACTGAAACCATCTTTCCTAAAACAAAGTCAAAAACTTAGTATCCAGCCGATTCTATGTCTTCCATCCTTTCAAATCAAGTTAGTTAACGATCACTTGTGGCCATCTTTAAGAATTCTAGAAGAGCAGATAATGGAAGGACTTAACGAGAGTGCTACTGTAGAGTGTAGTTTGATGTCAAGTTTCTCCGGGGGTATTTCTGTCACAACAACAGTCGAAAACTACCTGTTTCTTCACGACTTGTTCAAATCATATATAGACTATCTGGATAAACATAAAGTGTCATTTCGTAAGTTTACTGACAATAAAACAAATAAATAGTTTAAATCAAAATTATCTACTGAAGTCATAAAATCAATGACTCTAGCGATACTTAACATATACTGTCAGACATTATACTAATCAAAATTATCTACTGAAGTCATAAAATCAATGACTCTAGCAATACTTAACATATACTGTCAGACATTATACTAATCAAAATTATCTACTGAAATCATAAAATCAATGACTCTAGCAATACTTAACATATACTGTCAGACATTATACTAATCAAAATTATCTACTGAAATCATAAAATCAATGACTCTAGCAATACTTAACATATACTGTCAGACATTATACTAATCAAAATTATCTACTGAAATCATAAAATCAATGACTCTAGCAATACTTAACATATACTGTCAGACATTATACTAATCAAAATTATCTACTGAAATCATAAAATCAATGACTCTAGCGATACTTAACATATACTGTCAGACATTATACTAATCAAAATTATCTACTGAAATCATAAAATCAATGACTCTAGCAATACTTAACATATACTGTCAGACATTATACTAATCAAAATTATCTACTGAAATCATAAAATCAATGACTCTAGCGATACTTAACATATACTGTCAGACATTATACTAATCAAAATTATCTACTGAAATCATAAAATCAATGACTCTAGCGATACTTAACATATACTGTCAGACATTATACTAATCAAAATTATCTACTGAAATCATAAAATCAATGACTCTAGCGATACTTAACATATACTGTCAGACATTATACTAATCAAAATTATCTACTGAAATCATAAAATCAATGACTGTGTTGAATTATTAGTAATTACACATACTGCCCGACATGTGGAGACACATACTGCTAAAGAAGACCTTCGGGTCGAAACGTTCAGTTTTTATTATTAATAATTTTATTATTGTTATTGATAATTAAAAAAACTCTACCGCGTTATTAAGGCTCAATAAAATTACTCTACTATATATTACAACATGGTAATGAATATCTATAACATTATGTGGAGATTGTAATTATTATAATTATCACTAATTCAGTCCACATTGTACACATAGTTATACAAATACAAATTATGTTGGTTATGTAGTATGTACATACTGGCCCACTCACTAAACAATATGATATATATATATACAGTGCTTGAAACAATTTTTGAAAGTGCCCAGCAGAAACATCGGGACAAAACAATATTTGACCAGCAAGTTGCGAATTTGATCCATTAATGAGACATAGAAGTAACCCATTAGGCTATGACTGCTCTTGACTGATAATTAACCTTGATTTGAGGTTACTATTCTTATATAATTTTGTCTGGACAAAGAGCCAAAATATCCTGAAAATGGCCAATTGCTATTTCGAGCACTATATATACACACTAAGATGTTAATACATGAAACTCTAATTATGTCAATCTAAATATTATACAATCAAATTGATATCCCAATCATGATTATATCAATTTTTGATTTTCTTCTTTTAGGTCCTCCTTTTACTAGTGTCCCTCCTTCTGTCGTTCCCTCCACTGTTGTCATCAATGAAGAAGACAAGACAAAAACTTCAGATTGTTTAAGACGTTTTGTAAGTGTCCATTGGGAATTAGACCCTCACCTTTACCTTTTAGCATCAGCTCAATGGGCCAGTGGTCAGTTTAATCCACACATTAGTTGGGTTTTGCAAAAACTCGGATTTGAGCATGCTCGAAGCACCATTCCGAAATATATTCAAAAAGGTCTCATGGATCCCTTAGATTTGGGTATTGCATCAATTGTAGAATTGTTAATAACCGTTTCCGCTACAAAGAAAGTTCGTATGAAAGATGGCTCCCCTTTTGGAGAACAGTCTGACTGAAATCGCCGTACTAGATATTCCAATCAGCAAATAGTTTGTTATTATTAATCCATTTTTTTGTTGATTTATGGGCTATAATATTGAAATACCATATTCTCAGTAAATAATGATTTTTTTAAATATTAATTTATTATTAGGTATGAACTGTCAAAATGTCATTTCATTTGTATTAATTGATTCACCATGCAACAGTGATATTTTTTTGTTTCAAATTATTAAAATTAGTCTATAATCATGAAGTTAATGGCAGTAATGTAAGATATAAACTGATAACATACTAAAGTATGTTCACATTGAGTTGGCACCAAACAAATCATTTAGTTTGGTGCCAACTCAACGTGAACGTACTTTACTATGTGTACTGCAGCAGATAAGTAATTCTTTTATGTAAACAACTGGATTTTGCCAAATGAGTCAATCCATTACGTCTCCCACTGTTGTTTGGTATTGACTATTACATGTACAGTATCATATCAGATGTGAAAATATGATCAGACATCCCACTGTGAAAATTAATTGTTGAGTGTGTACTGTTGTTATACATGTTTTATGCTAGTCTTGCGTAGCCAGACACAACTCTCTGCTACAAGACTAGTTGAGGTATACTTAGCACAAACATTGATGTTTACTTACTTCGATACTGATATCCACCTTGCCCAACTGGAGATGAAGTAAACGTTCATGCACATCCAGTCAAGTTCTTGATGGTTCCCAAACCATCATCTAACTATTTATTTGGTACGGACTACTCTTCACCAATCAGAGTGCAGTTTGAATAAGTGTCTATATACTCCAGACCCAGACTCAATTTTCCTTATTAGTAAACACTTGTTTACTTAGTAAAAGCATAATATATAATTCCCTTTCATAATAATGGACTGTATAGTGCAACCAACAAGACTGGTTAAGTTGAATAATTATAATTATCTAAACTATTATCCACACAAGGTCTATGTTACTGAAATATAATCATTATGAATTTTGTACCACTTATTCAGCATTACCAAAACTGGTACACCATCTGCTTTTATGCCAGGAAGTTATAAACTAGTCTACAATACATATAATGTAAAAATACACAATCAAGTGCTGTTTCTCTGTGAATATCTTTGAGCTGTCCTTTGTCCTTTTAAGAGTCTTCCTGGTCTATCCTCTCGTTTAAGTCTCTTCAGAAAATTTAATTCTTCATTGTTACTAATACCATAACTGTTAACATTCACAAAACATGAAAGAATAATTAATAACATTCATATTTTTATACCTTGCTAACTTTGCCCCTCTATTTGAAAGTTTCTGATGATTGTAAACTAACCAATATGTTCTCCAAACATATCTCCTGTTGAAATACATAACATCATCGAAAGGTCATTCATGTTCACAGTGACCTCAGAAAAATGATAACTTTGGACTCTTTACCTGCATGGCTTTCATATACATACATGTAATTATCCTTCCCATCGTTTTATGTATGTTAAATTTCAATCCACTGCTTCATTATTGAGTTACTGTATAATCATGTTTTATGACATTAAACTGTACACTAATATGCATCAAATCCTAATTTTGAGGTCATTGTGAATATGAACGAACTTTAGTTTTCCAGAAACTCTGCTAATACCAGACACACATTATAGTTGAGCTATCTAATTTCACAATGCTTTACTATTCGATTAGTAATGCTAATTTCAAGACCTCTGTGAGGCTCTGTTTTTATCAACAATAATTATATTGTATACACAGATGTGATATAATTGAGACAAGCGGTCACAAGCCTAAGCATTAAGTCTCACAATAGTGTTCCTGGAGTCCAATGGGTCTGCATGCACATGTGAACTTGTTCAACATCCCCTCCCATTAATTTTGCTATGGTTACCAGGAAATGTATGTAGTTTTCCCACTTCTTTTACATCTCCTAAGAACTTCTCTCTCAAAAGCTTTTATAAGATCATTTACTGTAGCACCTTGAAGAACAACCACAGCTACAAATGAAAATAAACAAATATGTGGCATTTTCAATTTCACTGCTAAAAAAATACAACCCACCCATGCACCATTAATAGAGCATACAACCCATGAGAAACACATGAAATACATGTCTTATTCAATGTATGATGACTTACGGATAACTTCATTATCAAATCTACGGATTTTTATAGTCATAGCACGTCCTTGTTCCAAAGCTAGCTGTGATTGTACCTCCTCAAGAGAAATACCCGATTGAAGATCACACAGGAATGGATCTTTTAAAAGTTCTTGTATTTGTTTGTCAATCCTTGCCATTACATCTATATGAGGTAGTTCACCTTCCATCTCCTGTACTATTTGTCCTGTTTCCTTTAATTCTTCTAATCCCACTAGTTCATTTTCCTTCTTTTCCTCCTCCATTTTACAACACGTGGTTGAAGTTTACTAGATCTCCGTATATTATTAGTAATCTAATCGAATGTCGAGCTCACAAAACTATTTTGATAAACATTTTTTTGCTGTGCAAGAAAGGATAACAAGCAGAATGAATTGTGGCGTCCATAAACATGTAAGTGTTTTAATTGATTGTCCTTACATAGTTATGCAAGTCATGTATTATCATGTACCAGTGTTGTTGTCTGGTAAGTCTTGTATATATGATGACACCTTTAGCTCAAATGTTAATAATGCGATGAGTTTATAGATATATATATTATATAGATCTGCATAATTATGATATATAATATATTTTATAATTATCCACAGTGCATATTATATGATTTGGATAATATTGATAATATTTATAATATTGTATATTATATATAATTATATATATTATATATATATATATATATATATATATATATAGATATATATATATATATAATGCACCTTTTACTTATATATATATATATATATATATTATATGTTTTTATTAATAATGCAAGCAAACTTCAAGTCACTCTGGAAGTTTGTTTATAATTAAGTAGTTGCTATATCCTTGTATGTGATGGTGTAGGAATGAGATTGAGAAAGTACAAATGAGTACATATTGACACAGCAACCTGAAGTACTAAAATTATGCAAGTAGTAGTTTATTCTGGTGTTGCTGCCCTTCCACACAGAATGCAAAGTAGATTGCAATTGAAAGTATAAGTATGATCTCGTGAACTCATGTATTAGTAATGTCCTGTTGTCATAAGAGATGTTCTTAATTAGACGCTATAATGTGTAATTGTGAATACATGAATTCACTGTTTATATATATTAGTTATGTTTTGCTTTCTACTTGTAGGAAATGCAATAGTGTATTCATTATACATGTAATTATGTTTCATGTTTTTGTGTAATTATATATTGTGTTTTGTCTCTTAAGTATATATTACGGCTTGCATTACCAAATTCCATACAATACCTGTGTGTGTGTGTGTGTGTGTGTGTGTGTATGTGTGTGTGTATATACATACGTATTGTGTAAAGATTTTTTGGCTGAATAATATTTAAAGGCTCATCTTTTTGCCAATTTATTTCGTGAAAGTTGTTATCAGGGAATGCTTGCTAATGCCAAATTGAGATATCAAATTTCAATTCTTTTGAGAAACAATTATTTGAAATTTTCCCTTTTCTCTCATCGCCTGATGATCATACATATAAGATCAGGCATTCAGTTAGAAAATAGTCAAGGACAGTGCAAGGGTTGAATTTGGAAAACTTGTTTGGGGGATGGGCAACGTATGAGGTTATTGTCATATGCCTATTGACAACCTAAATGGAAGTGGAGAGATTCTAACAAAGGGGGCAACCCCTCCCTCCTCTAAATGAAACCCAGGACATTATTGTAGATATTAAAATACTCTCGTATTTATGATATTACATACAATAATTATAATAATTATAATCAGTAATACAAATACTCCAATTATCACATGCCACATGTATTACTATGGATTACTTATCAATGCAGTATTTAGTGTGTCAAATGAAAATAATAGAAATTTTTATAGTACACATGTACGTGTATATAGTAAATATTGGTGGAAATACCTTTACTATGATCTAAGATAAATGTAATTTTGTGTATGTGTAATAATTTGTATTAAGACCTCTGGCACCATTAGGAGCTAAGACTATATGCATTTGGACAACATTAAGTAACCAGCTGAGAGAGAGAAGTACATGTATTTCTATGGTGACAGTGTTTTCCCCAGGATAAAATATCAAGGACAGTGGAGTGTATCAGTTGTACATGTACATGTATGTGATGTTTAGTCAACAGTGTTTGGAAAACAAGCCTTTCTCAGTATAAACTTTCAAATTTAAGGGTACTGGAGACGCAAGGTACATGTACCATCCTTTAGGGGAAGCACTGGGTATTAAGCATTGACAAGGATGAAGGGGATAGCATGTTGTCATGGTAATTCAAAGATTGTGTAATATCAATGGACTTATGTTTATAAAAATACATAGTTGATGGAATTTCACTCCACTATCATTACAGGTACATGTAGTTAACGCTATCATCAATACCTTAATTAGGATTGTACTAGAATGTCAAATATTCAATTATGATTATATACATTTATAAGTATGTGTAATTGTATGCAGTATACGTACAATATGTAATACACTATGCACACATCATATATTGTATGCACAGTATATACATTACATGTATTATATTAATATATACACATTAATAATTATAATAGTTATAATATATAATATGTACAGTATACATATCGAATAATGTATATACAATATACATGTACATATATGTACATGTATATATAACATTTAATATAATTATTATTATGTATTATACATATAATTACTATAAGATTATTATACGTTTGTATAAAATACATTCATGTTCACTATGACCTCAGAAAATTTTTCAGTTAGGAATAACAACAATCCTTTTGCCTGCATAATTTACCTTCCCATTCTCTTTTGTGTATGTCAAATTCAATCCATTACTTCATTATAGAGTTACAGTATAATCATGTATTAACCTTATGACATTAAACTATACACTATAAATTCTAAATTGGAAGTCATTGGGAAAGTGAACAAAATTTAGTATTCAAATATACTTAGTCACATGCATGTACATGTATTCTTTACTTGTAGTCATGTACATGTACATGTACATGACTACAAGTAAATTATACATGTACATGTACATGTACATATAGTCATGTACATGTACATGTATAATTTACTAATGATATTTAATCACAGATGTTACATCATTATACTATGTTTATACTAACATGTTCAGTAAGTATATTATGTGTATATATTACCACACCTTTGTTACCTAATTATAAGGTACAAATTTCATAATTAATACTTATACAAACGATACATGCATGTATAACCACAAGACGTTCAAAAGCACACAGTGTATGCAATACTTGGTTACTGAGTAAAATCACTCATAAAACAGAGATGTGTATTTAATTATATTGACATGTTGATGTGTAGTGTGTGTGTATATACTACCACACCCTTACTGTATGTACACATGAGTTCACAATTAATACTCATACATGTACAAATGACACGCATACACTATAAGCACAATATATGTACATGTACACACACACACACGCACATGCACCCACACACAAATCTACACATACATGTATGTACACACATGTAGGTATATATACTATACTCATTGTTGTAACAGTAATGAAATACTACTATGATTGTCCTTTCATCTTAGCTCATAATAAATGTATAAATATTTTCATTATACACATTTACTTTGAAAGGAGTCAGTTACCTGAAGTTGTTACCTGAAGTGGGCACTTGTATGTACATTTTACCACAAGCTATTTCCAATACCTACACCTGTAGTTAGGTGGTTGAAGCCTTGCATAATCCAACCTTGCATCTAATACGTGTTTAGTAATGTCAACCATTATCATTAAACATGTTATATACATGTTATATACATGTATTACAGAACTGCATGCTAACTAACACATTTAATTGAAACTGAGTTATTATAAATTCATAGTTTTAAATTCCTATGTCTAATGAATCATTAGGTAATTACACTATGCACATGCAAATCTGCTTGTTTCCATAGCAACTTTTCATGAATTTCTAATGCCTAATTCATTGTGATTCTATTTTAATTGGCCACTCCTAATTTAGAAGTATAGATAATAGATTGGGATGTTTATCATCATTACACCTAATCATGTAAAGAATGTCTCTCTCTGTCTCTCTCTCTCTCTGTCTGTCTCTGTCTCTGTCTGTCTGTCTCTCTGTCTGTCTCTCTCTCTCTCTCTGTCTCTGTCTCTCTCCACCCGCACATAGGCCCAGAAGATGGGTTGGCTTAATAAGAGAGGTGGACGAATACAAACTTGGCACAAGAGATGGTTTGTTCTCACTGGAGATATGCTGTTCTATTACAAATGTCCACAGGTTTGTAATTTAGTTTGTGGAAAATAAACTGTTTAAAAGAACTGAATAGAAATAGATGGGAAATAGACAGACAGATAGACAGCACAAATAAGTGGTGCTCCAGTGCTCTTAGAATAGTACTACTAAACTATAACTAAATTACAAGTCTATTGTAATATAACGAACTAAAATGAAAATTGGCTAATAATGAGCACCTTTAGTTAGTTAAGTAAAACTAAATGTAAAATCCTTTTAGTAAGCCCAATATTATTAACTAAAACTAAAACTCTTTTAGTAAGCCCAATATTATTAACTAAAACTAAAACTCTTTTAGTAAGCCCAATATTATTAACTAAAACTAAAACTCTTTTAGTAAGCCCAATATTATTAACTAAAACTAAAACTCTTTTAGTAAGCCCAATATTATTAACTAAAACTAAAACTCTTTTAGTAAGCCCAATATTATTAACTAAAACTAAAACTCTTTTAGTAAGCCCAATATTATTAACTAAAACTAAAACCCTTTTAGTAAGCCCAATATTATTTTAGTTAGTTAACTAAAACTAAAACCCTTTTACACAAACATGTAGTATGCCTAATATTATTTTAGTTAGTTAACTAAAACTAAAACCCTTTTAGTAAACACAATATTATTTTAGTTAGTTAACTAAACTAAAACCCTTTTAGTAAACACAATATTATTTTAGTTAGTTAACTAAAACTAAAACCCTTTTAGTAAGCCCAATATTATTTTAGTTAGTTAACTAAAACTAAAACCCTTTTAGTAAGCCCAATATTATTTTAGTTAGTTAACTAAAACTAAAACCCTTTTAGTAAGCCCAATATTATTTTAGTTAGTCAACTATAACTATAACTAAACACACATGATGTACCTCGTGGCCTCATATACACATGTACATGTAGGTGTGCTATTCACATGTAAATAAGTGAATCAATGCAAGTTCTAACATCACTTATATGGCTAATTGTGTCTCTCTCGTTTATTCCATCACATATTAACCTTGTTCAGATTATTAACATATATGGCTAATTCTTTGTGTGTGTGGTGCCAATAAAACATGATACCTTTTTTGATGTGTTTTATAGTATGGTTTGTACTCCTTATATACACGTATGCAGAAGGGTTGGATTAAATTTTTAATGAGCTTGACATTAAAAATTCCCTTAAATGTGGCTATGTGTTCAAACAAATAATTAACATGCTATGTGTTGAAATATAGGATAATGAACTTTAAATAATTGGATGGATGGATGGATGGATGGATGGACGGACGGACAGACGGACGGACGGACGGACGGACGGACGGACTGACGGATGGATGGATAAATGGACAGATGGATGGATGGATAGATGGATGGATGGATGGATGGATGGATGGACGAATGGACAGATGGATGGATGGAGTTTAGTAATGGAAGTATGAAGTTGATCCATACATCTGAACTCTTTTTACATATCACTTCTCCTTAATAGGATTCTCGTCCAACAGGAACAATACCTTTAGCCGGTAACAATGTTTGCAGACACCAAGATGACCTGAGACAACCAAATTCATATAAATTTGAAATAGTTGGTGAGTATAATTGTAATATTTTGATCTAATTAAAAAAAAAAAAACAGAACCTATTCTTATATCACGTGATATGTTATTGATTGATCATGTGACTAATCATGTGACTGATCATGTGATGAACATACAGTAGCATGCTCCAAAACTGAACTATAACAATTGTGCAATTGTGTTTGTATAATAACTTGCATGTAATTTGTGTCACATACTGAAGCATGTACGTACATGTAAGTTAATATACATAATGTACATTAATACCTACAGCTGGTAGTGGTAAAAATTACATCACAACTACTCACGATAGTTACATGATAAGTGCAGAAACTGCTGAAGAAGCTAATACATGGGTAGCAGCTATCAAAAGAGCACTTCATGAGGTAATTGAAATGTCTCTGTCTATGTCTATCTGTGCATCCATGTTGTATGTGTTTCATGTGTTGTGTATGTATGTGTGTGTGTGTGTTGTGTATGTGTATATGTATCTGTATGTCTGTGCCTGTATGTGTTGTATATACATGTATGTATTGTGTGTGTTGCATGTGTTGTATATACATGTACATGTATGTATTGTGTGTGTTGTATGTGTTGTATATATGTATTGTGTGTGTTGTATGTTTTGTATATACATGTACATGTATGTATTGTGTGTGTTGTATGTGTTGTATATATGTATTGTATGTGTTGTATGTGTTGTGTGTCTGTGTATGTACATGTACATGTGTGTGTAACTGTGTATGTCTATTTGTGTACATGTAATGGTACTTATGGTAGTGTCTTTATCTTTCTCCAGCCATATGGAGGAGGTATGTTTGGCAGAGGGCTGGAAGACACCATGAGAGTTGAGGCTAGATTAGGAGGAGCTTACATACCGATCTTAGTCCATCGCTGTGTCAAATTTATAATAGAACATGGTAAATGTGATAAATGATTCTCATAATTACTCTAAATACTAAGTTCCATCTTGATCTGACATTAATCGGTAGTAATTCATATTAGCCAACTACATATATACATACCAGCAGGAGTCCATAATTAAAAAAAAAACTTAAAGGGAAGGAGTGTGAATCGCCCACGTTGTAACGAGATTTTGTATCAGCGATGTCTCGCTAGCGGATATACTATTTTTAGAAAGATGATTGGCCATGTGGGCCAGAAATGACCACACCTCCACGAAAACATGGCTTTTGTTTCAACTCCACGAAGGGCTATTCGTTCTAATTCTATCACAGTAGCAAACACAACCACTCCAATTAGAGATCGTTTACGAGAGGCGACAAGAAGTACTCCTATTTTAGGCGTTTTATCGATCTTGTATCTTGGAGGTGCGGTCATTCTGCTGGCCATGCGCCAAGCACTTTCTAAAAATAGTATATCCGCTAGCGAGACATCGCTGATACAAAATCTCGTTACAACATGGGCGATTCACACTCCTTCCCTTTAAGTAATTATGGACTCCTGATACCAGCTAGTACATGTACATACATTGTACATCATTACAATTTAATTTGATGTCATTATGAATATGAATAGACTTGACATTAACTGTTAGCATACTATATGTGTACTTTTGTGTTTTAAGTGTATTCATGTTGTGTGACACTATTGTTACAGGTTTGGAAGAAATTGGAATATTTAGATTACCTGGTCAAACCAGTCGAATACAATCTCTCAAAGACCAGTATGATCAAGGTTGGTTAACTTCTACATGTACATGTACGTGTACATATAGCTCATCTTCCATTTGGATCTTAATTATTATCCCTCTAATCTACAACAATTCAACAATTAATTTGTTAGTTAGATTCCATCATTAATTCAGACTTCAGGACGTTCCTGGAATGTCCTCAGTTGTCTCTGGATACATACTGTATCCCAGGACAACTAGAACATGATGCAGTAGTGGTATTGTCAATGAATACACTCCTGGGATATCCTCAGTTGTCTCTGGATACACGCTGTATCCCAGGACAACTAGAACATGGTACAGTAGTGGTATTGGGAATGAATACACTCCTGAGATATCCTCAGTTGCAATAGTAGCATCCTAAGTACAACTTGGACATTTTATGGCACTCCGAGACATGACCTATTGTCCATTTATTGAGGCTGAGCGCCTCTATTATGCATCCATAAAAATTCAGTAATGGCCGAGTACATTTTTCACTCATTTTACTACTGCAGTTATGCAAAGCATTAATATGATAGTAAGTGTTGGTTGTTGCATGACTAGGAGTACAAACATATACATTTGTAATACACCTCTGTGTTGTGTTTGTCAGCTTGAAGAACTGTGGAAAAATTAATTATTAGTTAAACATGAAACATTAATTCGTCCATTAATTTAACCAGTGTCTCATCCATTAACTCATCTATTAGGTTCTCAACTGGACATATCACTGAATGAAGACGTGCATACAGTAGCATCATTACTTAAGTTGTACTTGAGAGAACTACCGGATCCATTAATACCATTCTCACAGTTTGACAATGCTGTCAAAGCCATGAAAGGTTAGATCTTCTAGTATTGTTATAGTATGACATTAGGGAGTTCCACTCCTCAATTTCAATTTTATTTAGTCTTTGATCAAGATCAAGAAGAAGGAAATGAAAAAATTAAGCAGATTCTAAATGGACTGCCAAAAGTAAATTATAATTTATTGAAATACATCTGGTGAGTATATTCCTGAAATTCAATCCTAATTTTTACTACACTATTTTTATTTGTTACAGTCGATTTCTATACACTGTATCTGAACATTCTGAGAAAAATAAAATGAATTGTGTTAACTTGGCTACTGTCTTTAGTCCCAATATCATGTCATCAAAGGTACATGTACATGTATAAGTACATGTATATATGGGATATACAGGCTACCCATAGAGTCATAACCTGTTTGCCCTATAATTCATCCTCTCCTAATCTCTGCCTTCATTTTCTCTTCCTCTCCTATTCTCTGCTTTCATTCTTTTTCTTCCTCTCCTATTCTCTGCTTTCATTCCTTCTCTTCCTCTCCTATTCTCTGTTTTCTTTCCCTCCTATTCTCTGCTTTCATTCCTTCTCTTCCTCTCCTATTCTCTACCTTCATTCCTTCTCTTCCTCTCCTATTGTCTACCTACATGTACATTCCCTCTTCTCCCTTCTACATTTATGTGCTTTCATTCCTTCTCTACCCCTCCTATTCTCTGCCTTCATTCCTCCTCTATCATATTTATCTACCTCTTTTCTCCCTTTCTTCCTCACATTCAGTCAAAAGATCCTCAACATTTGATAGAATCCTCTAATGTCAGTGCTAACTTTGTACGTGTTCTTATTCGTTGGCAACAAGATCTTTTCCCTCTGACGGCAGATGAAAAGCCTCCAAAAAGACTAAGGTATGTTTTAACTATAGGTCATTTGTTCATGTTTCTTAGTGGGGTTTGTTGAGCTTTAAGGCTGGCTCACATAATGATGCAAAGCCTTGTGTCGCATTAATGCGTTGTATTGTAAACAAGATATGCTTCCATCTAATCATCAAATGCAACACAATACGACACGAAGTTAGGATCTGATTCTATCTTTGCGTCAGCTATGTTGCATTTTACCATTCAGTTTTCAGAGTTTTATCACAACACAAGGCTGTACGTCATTATGTGAACCCAGCCATAGTGGAACATAATCATTCAAGATCTCTCAGGCCGAAATGTTATGTTTCAATAATGCTCAAAAAACCTCACATAAGATATCTTAGTTATGTAGTACTAGGTAAAGGTCATTAATGTTCACCATGACCTCAGAAAAATGTGCATAATATTAGTTTGGAAGGACCAACAATCTCTTTACCTGCACCATTTTGTGTAATTATCATTCCTATTCTGTTTTGTGTTTGTTAAATTTCAATCCATAGCTTCTTGTACAATGTATTTAGTTACAGTATAATTATGTATTAAACTTATGACATTAAACTATACACTATATTCACTACTACCATTTTTCACTTTCCTCTTTTGGCTTTATTCATAGAATTTAGCATTTATTTTCGATGTGAGGTACGTGAGATTAGCTAAGCATGTAACTCCAGTCTTAGTACATATAGAAAGCCCCCTTCAACTAATAACTTAAATATCGTATGTACATGTAATATGTATTTTTTGCAGTATTGTTGCTCCTGTGGATTTAAGTGATCTCCAGGCATTTTCTAAGAATGACAAAAAGATCGGTGGCTCACTGTTTTTGAAAACAACTTCTGAACCTGATCATCTGCAGACCCGTGCCAGAGTGGGATCAGTACCGGCAAAACTAATGATGATACCAACTATTGATCAAGATAAAAGAAGAAGAGGAAAAACATCTTCTAAATTATTATCGAAACTTGGTACATACATACATGTACATACATACATAATACATACATACATACATACACAATACATGCATACATACATACACAATACATACATACATACATACATACATACATACATACATACATACATACACAATACACACATACATACATACATACACAATACATACATACATACATACATACATACATAATACATACATACATACATACATACATACACAATACATACATACATACATACATACACAACACATACATACATACATACAAACATACATACATACATACATACATACAGTGTACATACATTTTTTACTTTTTTACTTTTTTACATACCTTTTTTCATCAGACTCGCCTCATCATCGAACAAGAAACAAATACTTTTCTTCCTATGGCTCAAATTTAAGAACTGGTATGGATTCAAGTAGTGGACGTGTCTCCTTTGTAATGTTGGGTGGTGCCTTATCACCTACACCTAATGATGATCAACAACATAGCATATTTGGTGATAATGATCGGCAACAACGTCGAAGTATAATTGAAGATGACGATGGTATGTATGTGTGTATGTATGTACAGTGTATCTATTTATGTACATGTATGTATTTACATTGCATGTATGTATGTATGTGCATATGAATGGCATTGAATGCATGTATGTATGTATGTATGTATGTATGTATGTATTTATGTATGTACATTGATGTATGTATGTACATGTATGTATGTATTGTATGTATGTACGTGTATCACGGTGTATATACATGTATTTGTATATATGTACATGTATGTATGTATGTATGTGCATATATATGTACATTTATTATTGTATGTATGTATGTATGTTTGTATATATGTATATATGTATGTATGTTTGTATGTATGTAAGTATGTATATAATAATTATTGTGTGTTAATGTGTATTTGTATTGTATTTACTCTAGATTCCTCATCTCCTGAATTATTTCAAGTATCTTCAACTGAAAGAGGTGAAACATACTATTAAGCTAAAACAAATTAAGTATCTTTTTTTGCTTATAGAAAACTCTCTACTTCGAAGTACAGATACTGTGTCGCCAGATCTATTAATCAACTCCATTACTAAAGGTATGCATGCATTGTCACATGTCAACTGTAAACCAGTCAGTGAGTACGTACTGTGTAGGGCAGGAAATAACTACTGGCCATTAGACATTTTTCCAACCATTTTAAATGAAAGTCCAACTGACTGACCATTTTGAGCTTATAACACATATACATGTAGTGCACCACATGACTGATGAGAATTCAGCAATGTCCTGAGACCTTATTAACCCGAGCGCGTAGGCGGAGGGTTATAGTAGTCTTCTGGTGTGTGTGTGTCTGTGTGTGTCTGTGTGCCTGTGTGTCTGTGTGTTACCGCTTGATCTCCACAACTCCAAGGGCTTACTGCATAAAAGCGATTTGTACTGAACTCGTCTTGTTGCAGAGAAACAGCCATGTAAATTCTCATCGATCTGTCGCCATCTTGAAATTTTATCGTTTTTGCTGATGTCAGCAGGAAACACTGAAACGCTAACTTTTGTCTCTTTGAAGCTTTGTTTCTTGGGCTTTGTCTGTCGTCCTAACGAGTGTTTATGTAGCTATTTGTGAAATTTTGTTCAGAAATTCGCTAGTTCTCAAGAGATCTGATGGCCATGCTATCCCGATAATTTGCATATTCATGATGTACTACTGACTTCTTAGTGTTGGTGTGTTCTAGTCTCGTGAGCCAGCCCCTTCGCTTGGGGAAGGGGCTGGCTCACGAGACTAGGTGTGATCCTGGCTGGTTACTTATGCAAAGTTGTTCTAAAGCCATGCTGTTTTAGCAATAGGTAGCGAGGGTTCTGCACTTTAGTGCATTTATTTCTTGCAGGAGTCATACTGTTACTCTAGTACTGTTGGTACTGTTGTACATGTAAATGATGTATTTTGTGTCCACTACTGTATGTTAGAGTGCGGGTAAATGGATAAAATCCTAAGGATATATACAGGTAGGCTTGTGGGGGGAAGAAGGAGAATCTTTCCCACCCCTTTAAATCTGTAAATTTCAGCATTCCATGACAGCATGTAAACAATGTGAACAATCCAAGTATATACCTGAAGTGATTTCACTCTAAACTCATTGTAAAACCAACCACAGAAAAAGTAAAAATCCAAACTTTTTTTTTGGGGGGGGGGGGGGATGCTCTCTTCATTCCCTTTAAAATATTCCTAGATAAAATCCTGATATAGTAGAATCATAATTATAATGAAACAAAAGTTCTCAGAGTTTTGAGTTACAATGTATATCCTCAATACAACATATGGTTGCTATAGTAATATACTTTACGAGTCTACATGCATTGTGGTAAAATATCACTCCACTCCTACTAATTCATTATAGTAACCTTGTTACTGGACAAATTACATAATTAATGTAATATTAACTTGTGTGTAATTATAGTAACCTTGTTGCTGTAATAAGTATTAACTTACATGTAACTATAGTAACCTTGTTGCTGGAGTAAGTATTAACTTACATTCAATTATAGTAACCTTGTTGCTGGAGTAAGTATTAACTTACATGTAATTATAGTAATCTTGTTACTGGAATAACATACACATGCACTAACCTACATTTACATGTACATGTACATGTACATGTAGCATCTTTTAAGTATCCCCCATAATATCCAATTTCAAATAATTATTGTGTAGTCAGTATTCTTTACAACTCACTGATGATCTCATAGTACCATATCAATTTCAGGTGTGGAATGTGGGCAGTTTAGCAAACCTGGTTTTTTTGATTTGTCAAATTTTATACCTAGTAGCAACATTATTACAACTTTGCATGATTTATATTCGTTGACAACTACAGCTAAACAAAACATATATTTACATTTTATCAATTATTAATTTGTACTTCAAATATCGTGATATTGCATCGTACGTATTGTGATATTTTTGGCTGCAATACACACATTATTATTTTTTCATCGTATTGGTAGTATATTTGTAACCTAATATGACATTGGGAAACCCTCAGATGCAAATAGTCCATATAAACCCTAGGGAGGGAAGGGTGGAGACTGATAAATGTAATATACATATAGACCAGGGGTATCACCCACTTATTTATGTCCAACGTTGCCATCAAAATCTCATGAATATCATTATGTGGTTCATTTAGGGTAGGGTTAGGGTTCCCTTGTGGTTAGGGTTCAATCAGTATCAAAGTGATCTTAGTCTTTGATGGCAATCTCGGACATCACTCCCCCCTCTCTCCTCCCTGTATGGAACTTTGCAATTGTTTATATCTTCATGCTTCAAATTATTTCAGAGATGGAGAGTTTTGAGAAACAGTCACGGATCCTCAAATCTCAACTGATAAAGAAGAAGAAAGAGAGTAGATTATGGAAGTCCAGATATGAACAAGAAAGACGAGCCAGGTTAGGAAACATCTTTGTGTGAAATTAAACTTTGAGTCTCAGAATAAACAAACTTGGTTACTAAAATTATAACTTAACTAACAGCATATGAGTCTACTTAACTATAATTAACGTATGTTTACATTCATGATGACCTCAAAATCAGGATGTGATGAATTTATATGTAATATAGTATATAGTTTAATGTCATAAGGTTAATACATAATTATACTGTAGCTCAATAATGAAGTAGTAGATCGAAATTTTATATACTCAAGAAAGAATTATATGAAAATGGTGCAGTTATGAACATTTTTCTGAGGTCATGGTGAACATGAATACACATATAGCTAACTAAAATTTAAACCAGTCAATATTAGGAACTAAAGTACATTTTTTCTCTGTCCTTCATCCTAACTCCAGACTTGCAGCCGAGGAAAGAATAGCCACTTTGCAAGCTTTAGTAGACCAGACGTTCCAACAGTTTGCATTGGATGATAGTGAAGATGATGAGTTTGACGATGATTCTGTTAGTGAAACGAGTCCTCTTCAAAATCCCTCTCCAGTGTTTGAAAATGGATTCATGTCAGAAAGTAGTTCTTCACAACAATTATCTCCTGATAGCCCTTTTAGGGAGAGAGTTACAGTTCCTCTTATTCGACATATTAGAGCTCAAAGCTCACAATGAAGACATATTCTACTAAGTGTACATCATGTGGACTGATAAGTCAATGTATGTATGTATTTTTATATATTATGTATGACATGCAGCATGTATGTATGTACATAATTAAAGTTATCATTTTTTTTACTTCTTATATAATTCAGAACCTCAAATAATACTGTGTTACTGTACAATGTATACATGTTTTCAATTCTCATGATTTTAATTAATTTGGGGGTGTGGCGATAGCTCACGTGATTATATTTTGAAGTTAGACAGAAAGTGAGTTAGTTCTCTTATCTCTTTTTCGATAATTTAGTTAAGTTAATAATTTTTTTTTACACATAATATTATTGATAACTCTAAAATTTATATATTTATGCCTATGGAAATACAAAACTAGTAGTGTCAGCCATCTTGAAATTGGTCTTGTTCCCAGGCTATTTTTATAGATTGTAAACATGCTTTCTAACTAATTGGTTTGCCCAAGGTAATTATATCTTTCAGTGTTAAGTCATTTTATTGCAGAGTGATGTCTGCCTTTCTTGGGGTGTTTCTTCATCTAACCCTCAACGGGATTATGTAATCATTAATTATTCTAGGTAGTATCATAGTTAGGAAAGGATAGGTGTGGTTTTATATTTAGTTTTCTATTATAGTAGTGAATGGTTACATCAATCTGTATCCAAGGTGGTAACTAGGGGGATATTATCCATGTACAATATGTTATATATCCTGAGTTATATATATATATATAATTAGATTATGGATTCACTGTTTAAATGAAGCTAGCCTTAGCATTGACAATAATAGATCATGTGATAGTCATGTGATTGAAATTACTCAGCAAGGTATCTGTAATACTTCTGCATCTAATTCACAAAAACAGATTGAATGTCTGTACTGCAGACATGTGGTCAAATACACTAGTATTTGTATTTAAAGTATTTAATCTATTTTAAATTCATTGTCAAAGTATTTTCAAAACAATAAATCCTCATACTTTTAAGTATTTGAAATACATCATTATGACAAGTATTTCTATTTGATGATAGGAGAGTATTTGTATTTCAAATATATTTTAAATTATTTGAATTTGGCCCTGTGTCCTGTTGTAGGTTGATTTTTTTTAATATAGTTCATTATGTCAATAATATTTCATTTGTTTCAAGGATGTCATTTTGGGAGTTGAAACTAAGAGATCTTGGTGAATGGACATTCCGTAACTTCAAAATACGTCAACTACCTGCATCAACATCCAGAGCAGTCCATGCTTATCGAGCTAAATATATCACATGTAAAAATGCACGGATCCTACCTTTCTTTCACTGTGTTGGTGTTGTGATGTTGTTAAACTATATGATGGAATTCAAACACTTGAGGAAACACGAAGCATTTCGTAAATATCACTAGGATCTAGAACAATATCAACTCTAGTATGTATATACTATATTTATATTATTGTAGTATTGATATAACATTGATCTATGATTAGTTATGCGATGAATTATAAACCATTTTGATTGACATGGGTAATGATGTTGTATAATCATAATTATGAATGGTTGGTGGAAAGTACACAACAATCATCAAAGGATTGGATCAAAGGTCACCATTTCCAAATATGGTGCTGTTGACAAATAGTTTTAGTAATATTCATATTCTGCTAATTCCAGCTCCACCTAAGATTAGTTATTATAGGCGTTGCAGCCAGCGAAAAGGTACAACTAATCCTTCAGAGATGAACACGAAGTTATATATACTGCTAGTTATATTAAACTGTTGTCTAGGCTGGACATTTGCAGAAGGTAAATTAACTTATTAATCCAACACTTTTGCAATTTAAAAATTGCACTGATAGCAGAACCTCAAACATGTATTTTATGTGTATCTCCATGTTTTATAGTGTCCATTGATGGATCATCTGAAGTTTCTGCACATGTAATAGAAAATAGTGATGAAGGTAAGAAATTAGTAGATCCATTATCTGAACTGTACTGCATTTAATATTGTACATGCTGACTGTATGTCCTTGGTTTAAATGGAGGAAAGCATGAGACATAGCACACAAACTAATATTTGCTAGATATTCTATCATCGAAAATTGTTTGCATTATATTTCATATAGTTATTTAACACGTTTCTGTCTTATAGGTACTGAGGTAATTGACTTTCATGCAGTAGATTCTGATGAAGGAACTATCACTTGGACATTGAGTAGCTATGACAACTTCACAATTAGTTCAGAAGGAGTGGTCACAGTGGATGGATTGATTGACAGAGAGGTATGTACATACAATGGTATTTGTAAGACCTTTTGTTTTTGTGCAACAAAGACCATAGTGATGATCTGGGCTCCTTTGTTGCTAGCAAAAATGATGCAGAATAATTAATTTTAGACTAGCTTCTTTTACATATTAATTTTATTGCAGTCCAACTTCAATTCTACATTATTTTATTTAGGCAACTTCACCACCACATGTGATTTCACTGACTGTCACAGCAACAAGTGGAAGTAACTCAGTAAGTTTTGAGTATACATCATGTGAGTGAGTATTACTCCTACATCACATTTCCCTTTATCGTTTTATCACATTTATGATTCACTATGAATGACTAACCACTCTGTTTATTTCTTAGGATACAGTGTCTCTGACTGTTACTATTCAAGATGTTAATGACAATGCACCATTCTTTGAAAACACTGCAACTAACAGTGATACAGTAGTCTTACCAGAAGTAAGATAAAAACAGGAGCCTTATCCAATACATAAAGATAATGCTCATATACCCAACATACATACACAGCATGTAACAAAAGGGTATAAACAGAATAAGTGTCAAAAATCTAGTTGATATTCCACTTGAGCTAGTCAAGTTGCAAAAATGATTATTTGAGCTACTGGGAATTTCACTTTGTACATATATGGGGAGTTTTAAAATAGCCATTGTCATGAGTCACAGTGGAGCCTCATGCAGTCCTAGTTGTAATTGTGATAAATTGTAGGCCCTATAGAATGTATACCATATACTTTTTCTTTTATGAATCCAGGATGAACCAGAAGACACCATTATATATTCTATTCTTGCAAGTGATCCAGATCATGGGTCTGGAGGAAACTACCATTTTGTGCTTACAAATCCAGTGAGACACATCATTAAATATCACCTTTGTATGAACAGTTATATTGGTTGATGCATAATTTACATACATACTACGTTCATCGACTTGATTTGTTTCAGTATCTGCAAGAAAAATCAAAGTGACAATCTCACATAGAGAGTGAGATTTACACGTATGCATAGTTACATACTGCCAGGCTACAATTGAATGGGATATAGAGCATAAATAATTCATATGCATAATTAAACTATAGTCCATTAAATTGCTGCAATCTGATTGGCCAGTACCTAGGGCAACTAAATCACTTATAAACCTACTAGATAAACCTATTGACTTCCCCATGAATCTACTAAACATTTGCTACAATGAGTATTTATTGGAATATCATATAGCGATATTTATAGGAATCTCATACAGCTAACAATAGTCACTTTAAAGCTGATTCAATTTATGCAAACTGAGAAATATGTATTAATTAATTAAAGGTCGACCGACCATTCACGTTCACCATGACCTCAGAAAAAATGTCCATAACTTTATTTTGAATGACCAATAATCTTTTTAACTTCTTCAATTTCATATAATTATTCTTCCCGTTCTTTTCTGTGTATGTCAAATTTCAAACCATTGCTCTATTATTGAATTACAGTATAACCTTATAACATTACACTATATTACATATGAAGTCATCACATTCTAATCTTGAGGGCATCGGGAATGTGAACGAACTTAAACATACACTTATATGTTATTCTAATAATTGTTATGATATTAATTAACAGGATGGATATTTTGAAGTAGGCTACTTGACTGGTGACATTGAGCTAATAAAATCTCTGGATCATGAATCCAACACACAACACGGACTCATTATTAACATTGAGGTTTGTTAAATATACCTATCTATCTATCTACCTACTCACCTAGGCATCTACCTACCTACCTACCTACCTAACTACTCATCCATCCATCTATCCATCCATCCACCTACCTACCTACTTACCTATCTATCTATCTATCTATCTATCTATCTATCTATCTATCTATCTATCTATCTATCTATTTATTAATCTATCTATTTATCTATCTAACTATCTATCTATCTATCTATCTACCTATCTATCTATCTATCTATCTATCCATCCATCTATCCATCCATCCATCCATCCATCCATCTATTCATGTATCTATTCCTATGTTTACAAATTCTATTTACTTACTTATTATGTATATTTTCACAGGATGAAGGGACTCCACAGTTCACTGCAGTTGTTACTATTACAGTAAACGTAACCAACGAAATAGAACAAGCACCTGTATTTACACAGAAACTATATTACACAACGCTTGCAGAAGGAACTTACTCTGTAATGGTGAGTTGTTTAGGATTTGAAATAAATTTGACAACAGACATCTAATTATGATAATCCAATTACTATATAGTATAGATATTTATCAATGACTGATGCCAATCCGATATGACGTCTATCTTACAGTATCTAATTTCTACAATACAAATGAGTATTTCTTAGGTATTAATATGATTATGAGAAATAATATTAATAGTACACTTATTACAATATTGGTCATACACTGTATACTGATACTAAACCTAATGACTGATTACCAATCTGATTTTCAATACATCACTAAAGTAATTAGTTATTAAAATTCCTAACTAAAAGGTTATAATTTAGTAACTAAAATATCACAATGCCTTGCTAAACATGCGTTTAGTTATAGTTTAGTTAACTAAAAGTCACAATGTCTTACTAAAAGGAGTTTTAGTTATAGTTAACTAATAAAACAATACTACACTGTACTGTACAATGTGTATTTATAATATTATCAATTTCTCTCAGTCACCTCCAACACTGACCACAGTAACAGCAAACGATGCAGACAGTGATTCAAACGCAGTGATCAAGTATCAACTGATTGATAACGGTGAGAAAATTATACTGCATTTCATATTCCATACAATCATACATACCAGTATGTAATGGTATTTGCAAGCATATCCTTACTTTAATTATTTACCTATTTATATAACTATACATTCTATCTATCAATGTTGTATTTTAGAGTTTTTGATATGTTTTGAAACATGGGCCAAATTGGCTTAACAATGGTTAGTGTGTGGGCCATTGGGAATACATCTTGAGCCAATTAACTGCTGTTAGCGATAATGTAATTGTAATTAACTGTGCCATCTGGCCCAAAGAGAAAGCTGTGCAGTGCCAAATAAGAAGCCCTTTGTGCCAATAGTGTACCATACGAGCTTATCAAAAATACTGTTGTATGTACCAGTATATCTTGTTATATAGGACAATCATGGTTTGATCAGTTTGGTATTGGAGAAACAACTGGTGCAGTATTTGTCACAGGATCTCTAGATAGAGAGACAAAATCAAGATACATTATATCAGTACAGGTAAGTATAATATCTAAACATAACTGACTCTGGTGTTATACATGTGTGAAGCTTTGAGCATTTACTCATAAATGTGTGTAGCTTCAAGGTTGAGCTACTTCATGAAACATAGAAGGATCCTAGAAGCACTAAAATTTCTTTTCTTTCAAAAGTTTTAAATATTGAGAACATCTCTAGAGGCACTGACTTGTAAAATACTCTTATTTTCTTTAAAAGCTTACTATGACCTCACAAAAATGTTCATAACTTTACACCATTTTTCATATCATTATCCATTCCATTCTTTTTTGTGTATGTCAAATTTCAATCCACACTTTATTATTGAGTTACAGTATAATCATGTATTTATGATATTAAACTATACACTATAGTATATCTAAAGTCATCGCATCCTAATTTTGAAGTCATCGTGAATATGAACAGACTTTGACAACTTATTTCTTTCTATACAGGCTAGAGAATATTTACCAGGTGGTAATATTTTAGCTGATTCTCCTCCATCTACTGCAACAGTTGTTTTAACATTGACAGATATCAATGATAATTCACCTGCATTCTATTCTGGTTCCTATTCTGCGAATGTGGATGAGCATGTTGAAAATGGACATATTGTGATTGCAAGTGTGTCTGCATTTGATAACGATGTGGTATGTAACTAGTATGTTTTGCTTATTGCAATATTTTGTGTTCTGAACTGTACGATGTAGAATTATTGACTTTAGTATAGTTTTAGTTTGACAATAGTGACTACTTAGTTATAGTTATAGTATGACTAGTTTATCAAATGTTTAGTTTAGTTATAGTTTAACTAAGGTAATATTAGGCTTACTAAAAAAGCTTTTGTTTTAGTTAACTAACTAGAAGTGCCCATTATTGGCATTTTAGTTATTAGTTAGTAGACTTGTAATTTAGTTATATAGTTTAGTTTACTAACAATTGAAATGCGTCTTACTAATTTTAGTTACTTACTAACTAAAATAACACTAAAAATTACAATTGCAATTCTTATAAATACATTCTTTTGTGTATTAATATTTTAGAATAACTTATGCCTATATTTAGTATTTGATTCTCATATACACTATAGGGCTCAAATGCCGAGTTTTCTTATAAAATTCGAGACAGGTCAATTAATGCTGACGACAAATTCCAAATTAATCCAATCACAGGAGTAATTAATGTGACAGGAGATCTTGACTATGAATCTGGAACTATTGACTATTCATTCACTGTAAGTACATAAATAGACTAAAGTCAATAAAATATAATAATTATAATTAAAATATTGTTATTATACATGAATTTAATTTGTGTTTATGTTTTTTATATAACGTTTTGACGTTGACGTTACCATCAAATAATGTAATACATTGTTGGTTTTTTTTATAGTATATGAGCCCAGACCCACTGAGAATAGGGAGGAAAGAGGGGGTATTTAATTTCCCAGGGCCCAGAGCTTCTTGTTATATAGTCTTGCTTAAAAAAGAAAAAAATAAACATCACAATCTATTATGCTGTGCAAAATGAAGATCCACAGAAATTTAGTGTTGTTTTAGTATGACAATAGTGACCACTGTTAGTTATAGTTATAGTATGACTAGTTTCTCACAATTTTAGTTTAGTTATAGTTAACTAACTAAAAGTGCCCATTATTGGCCAATTTTCATTTTAGTTAGTTATAGTTATTGCTGTTGACCTGTATAATTAAAAGTCACAATTCCTTACTAAAAGTGGTTTTAGTTATAGTTATAGTTAACTAAAACAACACTACACAGAATGTTAACAATCTGCACACAATCTGCAGATTGCACAAATTCCCAGATTGCATGGAACATACACATATCTATGATTGCTATACTAAATATTTTAGATTGAAGCTGTTGAACCATCAACACTGGATGATCCTAACACAGGCACAGCTAAAGTGACTATTCATATTGATGATACTAACGACCACACACCTTACTTCACAGCAGCAAACTATTCATACACTATTTATGAGAACCAACCAGATACTTCATTTACTCCTAAAATAATGGTGAATAATTTATAACTAATGGTATAATTTTTAAGAGGAAATGAAATTCTCACTGTCACTGGAAATTCAACTTAGTGTCGCTGGCTTTAGTCACGAGTGCTCTGACCGCTAAGCTACATCAACTAGATGATTGACTATCAGGTTGCTTAATCCTCTGTGTGTACTGCTTCAGAATTGACTTGCATCTGAGCAATTGAGAATGTACTATAAATTTTGCGAAACATAAAACATGGTTTTGTTTGTTTGCTTATAATATATTATTTACTTATTGAAAAGTCCTGAATGATTGGGTAGTGTAATATTTACATCACTGATGAAGGTATTTGCAGAACTACTGAAATGCTTGGTTATTAAAAACAAATTTTGATAGGTGAAAACAAACATAAAACTATGAATATCATTTACTCACACTGTTATATTACGTAGTGAGCTTATAGTATTGTACTAGTGATATTGTGTTGCTTTTGAATTGAGTCATTCCTAGATGTTTATTTCATTCTTCAGGCTGAGGATGATGATGCTACTTCTTCATTCAATATACTTAGTTTTGATATAAATGGCATTGGAACACAACCTCCTAATACTCAGTATGTCTGTCTGTCTATCTTTCTGTCTGTATGTATGTCTGTTTGTCTGTCCATATGTCTGTCTGTGTTCCTTAATTCAGTTATCTGTGTCTGTTACTTCTCTGAACATTATTTGTTGTCTGTCTGTGTTTCTGTGGTGAATATAAACATCCCAGCCAACTTCTAGCCTAACCTCTTTTAAAACCAGCATAAACAAAACTTATATATTATATATATATAATTACGAATGACCAATATCCTTTTATTTTCATATAGTTTCACAATCACGGAAGGGACAAATGAAATTCAACTATCCACAATAACACAACTAGATAGAGAAAATATTGACTTTTACCACATGATAGTGACTGCAAGAGACAATGGCGCTAGTCCTTTATCCAGCACTGCCAATATCTTTGTGACTGTATTAGATACAAATGATAATCCACCAGTCTTTGACTTGGATGAATATACAATAGATATAGTTGAGGAGACCATTTACTCCAGCTGTGTAACTGTACATGTGAGTTATGTTAATCATTAGAATTATAGTAGAGTGAAGGTGTTTAGTAGCATAAGATGGCAGTTGGCTCTTTTTCTTTTTCAATATTTCAAATTGGCTAGTGAATAATTCAATATAATATCGACTATTATGTATCTATTGCTGGCCTCATCCCCATTCTAATCCCCATTCTCACCCCTCAGGCTGAAGACACAATAGATTCTAGTGGTCCCAACACTCAAATTATTTACACTCTGGCAGTCTTTAGTGCTAGCCCTAACACCACCCTATCAGCTCTTCAGAATACCTTCTTGATCGATAGCGGAAATGGAGAAATAACTTGTTTAAAAGTTAACTATGAACACAATTATGAAGAAATAACACTGAGAGTAACTGCAACTGATTCAGGAACTAATCCTGGGCCACTTAGTAGCACAACTGATATAATCATTACTGTTGAGGTAAGGGAATAATTCAATCTTTCTATCCACCTATTCATTCATATATACTTTAGTTCATTCATTCATCAGTTCATTCATTCATACATCCATCTATTTATCTTAATATTAAATTATTAAACAGCTAATTAATTCAGTTAATCAAATATATTGAAATAAAAGTTACATTAATAAAGTTTTTCCAAACAAAATATAATAATAATCTATCTATTCATCCATCTCTACAACTATCTATCTATCTATTCATCCATCTATACATCTAACTATCTATCTATTCATCCATCTATACATCCTATTCATCCATCTGTTAATTCATCCATCTTTACATCTAACTATCTATTTATTCATCCATCTATACATCTAACTATCTATTTATTCATCCATCTATACAGCTAACTATATATCTATTCATCCATCTATACATCTAACTATCTATCTATTCATCCATCTATACATCTAACTATCTATCTATTCATCCATCTATACATCTAACTATCTATCTATTCATCCATCTATACAGCTAACTATCTATCTATTCATCCATCTATACATCTAACTATCTATCTATTCATCCATCTATACATCTAACTATCTATCTATTCATCCATCTATACATCTAACTATCTATTTATTCATCCATCTATACATCTAACTATCTATCTATTCATCCATCTATACATCTAACTATCTATTTATTCATCCATCTATACATCTATTCTATTCATTCATCAAACTATCTTTCTATTTATACATCTAACTATCTATTTATTCATCCATCTATACATCTAACTATCTATCTATTCATCCATCTATACATCTAACTATCTATCTATTCATCCATCTATACATCTAACTATCTATTTATTCATCCATCTATACATCTAACTATCTATCTATTCATCCATCTATACATCTAACTATCTATCTATTCATCCATCTATACATCTAACTATCTATCTATTCATCCATCTATACATCTAACTATCTATCTATTCATCCATCTATACATCTAACTATCTATCTATTCATCCATCTATACATCCTATTCATCCATCTGTTAATTCATCCATCTATACATCTAACTATCTATCTATTCATCCATCTATACATCTATCTATCTATCTATTCATCCATCTATACATCTAACTATCTATCTATTCATCCATCTATACATCTAACTATCTATCTATTCATCCATCTATACATCTAACTATCTATCTATTCATCCATCTATACATCTAACTATCTATCTATTCGTCCATCTATACATCTAACTATCTATCTATTCATCCATCTATACATCTAACTATCTATCTATTCATCCATCTATACATCTAACTATCTATTTATTCATCCATCTATACATCCTATTCATCCATCTGTTAATTCATCCATTTTTACATCTAACTATTTATCTATTTGTCCATCTATACATCTATTCTATTCATTCATCAAACTATCTTTCTATTTATACATCTAACTATCTATCTATTGATCTATTTGTATATACAGTACAACTATCTATCTATCTATCTATCTATCTATCTATCTATCTATCTATCTATCTATCTATCGTCCATCTATCTGTATAATTATCCATCTTCCATTCTGCTTCTATTCCATTCTAACAGGATATAAATGAACATCCACCAGTTTTCACTCAAGCTAGTTACAATGCATCAATTTATGAAGATCATACTGTCGGACAAGAAATAGGAGTCACAGTTCTTGCTACAGAATCCGGAGATGATGGCCTGGATCATGACCTGACGTACACAATTACTGCTGGAAATGTTAATGGTGCTTTTGCTCTGGATGAGGACACAGGAGTGATGACACTGGCTCATTCACTTGATTGGGAAACACTGACTCCTAATCCTATAGTAGTTACTGTAAGTTTATGACAAAATAGCGTTGTTTTAGTATGACAATAATGACCACATTTAGTTATTGTTATAGTTGATTAACTAAAATAATAATTTATTGCCTCTGTAAATTAAACTATAGTCTGTTCACATTCACGATGTCCTCAAACTTACGATGTGGTGACTTTTATGTAATATAGTGTATAGTTTAATGTCATAATGTTAATACATGATTATATTGTAACTCAATAATGAAGCAATGAATTGAAATTTGACACACACAAAAAAGAACGGGAAGGATAATTATATGAAAATGGTACAGGTGAAAAGATTGTTAGTCATTCCAAACGAACATTTTTCTGAGGTCATGGTGAACGTGAATAACCTTTATTTTAATTCCCTTTCTACAACAGGTGAGAGCCAGTGATATTCCTGATAATGATGGTGCTGTTCATTCTGGTTTCACAACAGTAATGGTTTATGTGACTGATGTAAATGACCATTCTCCAGTAATAACAGCACCTTTGGGTAAGCACAATAAATTATAAATGAAATGGTTGAGTTAGCTTATAGGCCCAAAGATACATCCTTTATTGTGTATACACTATACAGTAGTGGCACATACATAGTGGCTACCTGGTGTGCAAATGAAGCATTCAGTACCACTCGTGTAGTATACAGAGGATTGTGAAGTGCTGATGGTTGTCTGGTTGTTGTAGCTCAGTGGAGAAAGCACTGGTGGCTGAATTCAGTGGCCCTGGGTTCATTTCCCAGTATTTTGTTCATTTGCCTCTTTCAGCCTTATTCATAGAATTTAGCATTTATTTTCAATGAGACGAGATCAGCATACAATATGTTATGCCCTGCTGTACGATACTTTAGTATGCAGTAGACCTGCCCCTGACCTACTGTTTATGTGACTTTCAAGCCATTTACTCACAGGGACATATGTCCCCGTAGTGTTTTTGCAATAACTTGAAAACTATTATGCCCTGCTGTACGACACTTTAGTATGCAGTAGACCTGCCTCCGACCTACTGTATGTGTGACTATCAATCCATTTTCTCACAGGGACATATGTCCCCTTACGGTTTTTGCCATAACTTGTAAACTATAATGCCCTGTTATATGATACTTTAGTACATATTAGACCTGCCCTTGGCCTACTGTTTCTGTTACATTCAAGCCATTTCCTTGCAGGGACATATGTCCCTGTGGAATTTTTCCTTCCACTCAAAACCTATTTGAATTTTATTTAATTGGGAAAATAAGTACTGCACCCTGCAGGTAATTCATTCCTCTATTCTACAAGCCATTTTCAAACAAATTGAGAACAGGGACATATTGAGGGACATAGGATAATATTTCTTTATTTGAACAACAAAACACCCAGGGTAATTCTGGAACATAAATCTAATGTACATTACACCTTCTCAAAACGTTCGTAACATTCAAAAATTGTTTAATTTCAGAGGGACATATGTCCCTTTGATATGTCCTCGATATGTCCCTCCTACAATATGTCATCAGATTGAAGCAAACAATATTTTGGCAACCCTCAACAAACCACAAACTCTAATTCACTTCACATTTTTCAATATTACAAAAATAATAATAATGAATGTTCAAATGAATGTATGTATAACATAGAATAATCATTATTTTTGCTCCTCCCAACAGGAGGTTGGGTGACATTCCAACATCTATAATTTTGTGGTAATCATCAGACATGATAAGTCAATCATTTTTGATTTCATGCATTTACATATTGCTGTTGCACTTCTCTACATACTAAACACTTAATTGGAGCAAGAATCATACAAAATAATGACAAATAAGCGGAATAAATCAATAAAGTAAAAGAAAATGATGTCATTTAATTAAATAAGGAGCTTATATTATCTTTATACAGATACCAATCTTACCTATGACAAGTCTTGTCAACTATGAACATTAAACATTAACATATTTACAAACATGATAAGACTTGATGACCGGGGGGGTAGCAAATCTTGGGGACATATGTCCTTCGAACCCTGAGGGACATAAGGGACATACTTCTGACCCTGAAGGACATAACTATGTCCCCGAAACACCCAAAAGGACATATCCCGGGACATATAGTCAGGCCTAAACCCTAAAGCCACACCCCCTAACCCCACCCTTGACCCTAGACCCCCAAGCCACACCCCCTAACCCCACCCTTGACCCTAGACCCCAAGCCACACCCCCTAACCCCACCCTTGACCCTAGACCCCAAGCCACACCCCCTAACCCCACCCTTGACCTTATACCAACAGAAAATTACAGATTACATTCTAACCTTCATTTGGGATTAGCAATATTTAAGGGCTGTGAGCCAGTAGAATAAACCACAAAAAAGAATATTTAAATGTACCAGGAGTAAAGAAAATTTGAGAAATAAAATGTAATATTTGTTAATGATGTATACTCAGTTTTTTAATGCATTTTTAAAACAGTATGATAGCTTTCAATAAGTCGACATTGGTCCTGATGAGTCCTTCAATTATTATATCAATGACTTGATATTCTAAATTCATTCATATTACAGGTAACCCTTCCATTAGTGTATCAGAGGGAGAAACTAACTTACCTTTCACTATTACTACTATACAAGCTACTGATATAGATGGACCCTCAGATGGAGATGTGACTTACAATTTCACTCATTCAGTAAGTTATAGATCTGTTTTTGAGAAATTAAGCACACAGAAATGACTGACTGTTAATCCTATAATCTGGTCTATGTAAGTATTATAAGAAACATACATAAGTGGCTAGATCCAGATATGTCTAGCTGGAAAGATTTGAGATTTTGTGGCCTTAGACACAATTGATTAGAGAAATATAGTTAGAATGACTGGATAAAGTTTTACTTGAAAGAAAATGCTCCAAACAACATTTCAGCTATATGTATAGCTTTCTTCTATAAAGCCAAATGTCATGTGGAGCATTGTTTTTTCAAGTAAAACTCTGGAACATGATCCAGTCACCCTAACTGCAAACTACAACAGACATGCATCATGGAGGATCGTTGTCGTTGAAAGATTTTTACACAAATAATTATGATTAGAAATATGTCGTATGTTATATTACTGGAGAGAAGTCTCATATTCATTGCTCAAAACAATTTTTATTTTTCCAACTTAGTCTGGATATGGAAGTTTTGAAATAGATGCTGACTCTGGTGTTCTGACAATGACCTCTCCTCCAGATAGAGAGGCTGTACCTCAAGATACCTTTGATATAATTCTGATTGCCAAAGATCAACCTGCAGATGCAAATAATGTCCTTAGCAGGTATGAGAATTTCATCTATTATTCAATCCATTCATCCATTCATCCTTCAGCCATTCATTCAATCTTCATCCAACCCTCTATCCATTTATCTATCTTCTATTCATCCATTCATCCATTCATACCATCCATTCACCATTCATATTCATTCATTACCCCATTCATTATCTTCACAGCACCACAACAATCTCAATTATAGTAACAGATGTCAATGATCATCCACCAGTCTTCATCAATACAACATATGCAGTAAGCATACCAGAGGTTAGTCTATAGAGTTGGGAACTTGGGATGCACACATTCTCTGTCTATTCATCCATTCATTTATCCATTCATCCACCCACCCATCCATTCATCCATCCATTCATCCATTCATCCATTTATCCATACATCTATTCATTGATTTTTCATCCTTCATCCATCCATTTATCCACCCACCTATCCATTCATTCATCTATCCATTCATCCTACATCCTCCATCTTCCATCCATTCATCCATCTAACCATCTATTCATTTAACAGGACATCACTGGAGCAGTATCACTTCTAACAATATATGCCGTGGATAACGTTGATCTTGATGAAAATGCTGAAGTAGAATATTCTATTATGAGCAGTTAGTTATTTTTTTTACATTGTATGTGGGTATATACATACATGTGAACAAAGGAATGAAGTGTACTTATGGCTCTTCTCTTTTTTTCATTAGTAACTCCCAGTGTATTCAGTGTAGATGGAAAAGTTAAATTCCAGATAGATAGTCAGTCAGGAGTACTTCAATCAGGATCTTTTGGTTTTGATTATGAAGATAACACAGACAGACTCTATACTGTTATTATGTTAGCCAAAGATAAAGGAACTGATCCAATGCAACAAACAGTAAGTATAATTATAGTACATATGTTAATGAATTGATCCAATCAGTACATAAATTTATTCATAAACTGATCCAATAAATTCATCCAATCAGTAAATAAATTGATCCAATCAGTACATAAACTGATCCAATCAGTACATAAATTGATCCAATCAGTAAATAAACTCATCCAATCAGTACATAAATTCATCCAATCAGTACATAAACTGATCCAATCAGTACATAAATTTATTCATAAACTGATCCAATAAACTCATCCAATCAGTAAATAAATTGATCCAATCAGTACATAAACTGATCCAATCAGTACATAAATTGATCCACAGTACCTAAACTGATCCAATCAGTAAATAAATTGATCCAATCAGTAAATAAACTCATCCAATCAGTACATAAATTCATCCAATCAGTACCTAAACTGATCCAATCAGTAAATAAATTGATCCAATCAGTACCTAAACTCATCCAATCAGTACCTAACTCACCTAACTCATCCAATCAGTACCTAAACTCATCCAATCAGTACCTAAACTGATCCAATCAGTAAATAAATTGATCCAATCAGTACCTAAACTCATCCAATCAGTACCTAACTCACCTAACTCATCCAATCAGTACCTAAACTCATCCAATCAGTACCTAAACTCATCCAATCAGTACCTAACTCACCTAACTCATCCAATCAGTACCTAAACTCATCCAATCAGTACCTAAACTCATCCAATCAGTACCTAACTCACCTAACTCATCTAATCAGTACTGTGTTAATGAACTCGTCCTATTTACAGAGTTGATTAATTGATTCAAATCAACAAACATTTAATATTTTTATAGCAATAAACTATGAATAAAGCAACATTCTCTCTGATGTGAATTTTCAGTAACCTCTTCATATTATTCTTTAAGTTAATATGAGACTATAGTAGGGACTCTGATAACACATGTAGATTCTTTGATTCTTGATTACTTGTCTTTGTACCTTCACACTTAGGCTACTGCTACAGCAACCATTACAATCACTGATGTTAACGATAATGCTCCACAACTGGTAGGAAACTTCTTTGATGTTACTATTAATGAGTCTAATGGCAACACACTGTCACCATCTAATGAAGTGATAATTACCGGACTGGATGCTACTGATGTAGATTTGAATACTCAATTCACATACAGCATTGTTGATACTGCAAAAACTAACGGATGGTTTCAAGTGGATGAAGACAATGTAAGGCTTACAACAAACATGCTTGAATATTTTTAAGTTGGGTGAGAATGATAATGGTACTCCATAGCTCATGAGTGCCATTTTAAGCCGAACGAGTGTCACATATGTCATAATATATACAGAACTGATGACTGCTGGCTCACCAGATATTATTTCCTTTCCTGTTTGATTAGTCTATTTCTTGTTTACAGTGTAACTAGGCAATCAATATGAATGTAATTTAGGTATACGTTGCAAAGAGGTATGCATATCTTTGGTGATATATATCTCTATTCTAGACACCATTGGGACAAATGTACATGTACATGTAGGTGTTCTCATTAGAGGGGTGTCCTCATTTCAGGGATGAAGTTATATATAAACACAGTTTGGGATATTTTTAGTAAGTGTCCATATAGGGTTGTCCTCATTTCAGAGAGTTGGAATAAAGAGGTTCCATTCTACTATAGTTTAATGCTTAATATCTACACACGAATAGGGTGATATCTACATACAGCTGGTACAAATATAAGTGTCCTGATTACTGATTATAGGGGTATCCACCTCATTTCGTGGTGCTGGAATAGAGATGTTCCTCTGTACTGTAGTTTATGTTTAATACCTATACACATGAATAGGGTAATATCTACATACCAGCTGGTACAAATATAGACAGAGAACACACAGATAATGTCATTGATTCACTTGGAAGAGCTGTAGTGACATTTGAAGTACAAGTATCAGATGGATTATTTGTGGATGAAGCTGAAGTGAGTGGATTAGACTTCTTTATCAATATATGATTTTTTCCAATTATTGTATTACTCTTTCTCATTCATTTGCTCATTAATTCTTTTTATTCATTCATCCATCCATATATAATAAAGTACCTTATTATAAACATGGGGATGGTTGAATGGATGAATGGATGGATGAATGATGAATGAATTAGTTGATGGATGAATGGATGGATATACTTAATGATGGATGGATCAATGGATGGAAGAATGAAAATGAATGAATGATGAATGAATGAATTGATGGATGGATGGATGGATGAATGGATGGATTGGATGAAATTGTTCTCCTTACTTTATCTATCTACAATTTAACTTACAGATATCTGTGTATATCAATGACGTTAATGATCAGAGTCCAGTATTTTCAGAATCATCAATATCTACTACACTACCTGAAGGAGTACCATATGGAACAGTAGTAGAGATTGTGACAGCAACTGATAGTGATCACAATGGTGATGAAGATATTAAAT
>OX345642.1:1918597-1928597 GCA_947044365.1 Petrosia ficiformis | reverse complement strand
CGTGACAACCATACTATAAATGATATAGCATATACACTTGCCTTGAGAGGTCCAAATATAGACTTAACCACATGAAACAATATAACATAATTATATATAATTAAATTATAATTATATATAATTAAAATATAATTATTTACACTATATTACAGTATTGGTAACACAATCGTGTGTACGTACACTATTAATGATTCGTTTTTATTATTAATCATGTCATTTTACAGTCTGTAGCAGAGGTGGTTGTACACATTAGTGATATCAATGACAATACACCAGAGTTCTTATATTTAGTACACAGAGGAACAGTAGCAGAACATAGCAACAACAACACCTTTGTATCAGTGGTATGCATTTATGTATTATAAATTATGAAAGTCCTTCTATTAAATAAACATTACTTTTGACCTTACTTACTGTATTCTTTTACTTGTATATAACTCGGAATTATTGTGTTTCTCTCCAGTCTTTAACTAGTAAACACACATACACACTAACTATAATAGAAAAAATTATAACTAATTTCCTTCTACTGGTGTCTGTCTGTATCTGTCTGTCTGTCTGTCCTTCTCTCAAACTGTCTCTCACTGTCATCTCTCTGTCTCTCTCTGTCTCTCTCTTTTTGTCTCTCTCTGTCTCCTCATCTCTGTTTGTCTCTCTTTGTCTCTTTTTCTGTCTCTCTCTGTCTCTGTCTCTCTCTGTCTCTGTCTCTCTCTCTCTCTGTCTCTCGCTCTCTGACTCTCTGTCTCTCTCTCTCTCTCTCTCTCTCTCTTTCTCTCTATCTATCTCTCTCTTGTCTCGTTCTGTCTCTCTCTGTCTCTCTCTCTGTCTCTCTGTCTTTCTATTTCTTTCTGTCTGTCTCTCTCTCACACTCTCTCTCTCTTTCTTTTTCACAACATTTCTCCAGACTCCTTCAATATATGCTACTGATAAAGACATAGGTGTTAATGCAGAAATTATATATGACATTCAGTCTGGCTTCCCTTTCATAATTAATAAAGATACAGGTTTTGTGTATACCTCAAGTATTGATATTGACAGAGAAGAACAAGATTCTTACAATATAACTGTCCATGCCAGGGACAAGGGAGGTTTTGAAACATCGGCAATTCTGCTGATAACAGTCACTGATATTAATGATCATCCACCAGTCATAGATCAAATACCAACTGATTTGGATATTGATATACCAGAGGATTATGCCAGTGGAGGAACCATTGCTAATGTCACAGCTTCAGATGAAGACATAGGTGTTAATGGACAGCTTAGATATAGCCTAACTGGAGGTGAAGGGTACTTTCAAGTGGATCCTAACACTGGTATGGTAACTTTGGCTCAAACAATATTACATTTGGAACGTAGGGATCCATTTGTGGTTACTGTCACCGTTACAGATGGAGGCTTATCTGCAAAACAGGACTCAATTATATTTGATGTTGGTGTAACTGATATTAATGACAATAAACCAATTTTCAATCATGCTGCACTCAGTTTTACTCAACCAGAAGATGTAAATGTTGACCAGCCACTTCAACTCCCAATTGACCCATCCCTATTCTCTCCAGGAGTTGTGACAGATGCTGATGATGGTCTTAACATGGAATATGAATTTGTGTTGACTTCTGACTCCAGCTCTGTATTCACGCTAAACATGTCTGGTTCTCTGTTCCTTGTCAATGCACTAGATTATGAAAGCGAAACTCTATACACAGGTGGAATAGTTGCAAGAGATAAGGGTAATCCTGCTAAAACATCTCAATACACTTTGCCTATTGAGTTGAACGTTATTGATGTTAATGATGAACCTCCGGTTTTTGATCAATCATTCTTTGCTGGTAACGTGTCTGAATTCACTAATGCAAATGTCCCACTTCTGTTACTCTCTGCTACTGATGCAGACACTCTTGGTTAGCTGTACTTTATTCTTATATAGAGTTGTTGATCATCTATTCATTATATCCATCCATCAATTTATTCATCCACTCATTTAGTTATTCATTTCTTCATCCATCAACACACTTATTTATTCATCTAATCATCCATCATTCCCATCTGTACACCATTAATCCATCCACTCATGCATTCATCCATCTATTCAATCATCTCTCCATCCATCCACCCTTTAATTCATCTTTCTATTCATTCATACTTCCATTCACCCCATGCATTCACTCATCCATCCACTCATCCTGGAGTCATCCATCCATTCATTCATTCATTCACCCATCCATCCATCCATCCATCCATTCATCCATTCATTCATCCATTCATCCATCCATTCCTTGATTCATCCATCCAATATCCCATTCAAACTGTAAGCCTATCCTCTTCTCTACTCTCACTTCAGTTATAAACACAAGGATTGAATACTATGTAATAGGCTCTTCTCCAGCATCAGGTCTTGATCTGTTTAAAGTTGACAAAAATAGTGGACTCGTACTTACCAACACCTTCCTTGAGGAGTCTTCTAGAGGCTGCTATGAGCTCATGTTTGAAGCAAGAAACCCAGACTCACTTCTCAAAGACAATGCTTCTGGTATAATCTGTATTACTGATCAGAATGAGAGTCCAGCTTTTGATCAGTCATTTTATGACTTCAATATTGATGAGAATGAGCCAGCTGGTAAATAGATTGATTATAGATGCTATATGCAGTTGAAAACTTAAAATAAGATATAATTGTGCTAAAGTCTGCTTACATTCACAATTATCTCAAAATTAGGATGTGATGACTTTATATGTAATACAATGTATAGTTTAATGTCATAAGGTTAATACATGAATACATTACATGTATACTTTAACTCAGTAATGAAGCAATGGATTACAATATGACATACACAAAAAAACAAGAAGAATAACATGAAAATGGTGCAGGTAAAAAGACTGTTGGTCTTTCCAAAATAAAGTTATGAACACGTTTCTGAGGTCATGGTAAACATGAATGACCTAAATTTAATAAAGCTCTGTGAATTTGTTCTTGATGACAATTCCATCAGTTGTCAAACTGTTTGAATTATCAACAAATAGCTTTAGTGTTACAATACAACAATGGTCACCTTGATAACTGTGGCAGTTATAAAATTAACTTATAGTACATATAAGTTAGTGAGTTACAGTATAATCATGTATTAACCTTATGGTATTAAACTATACACTATAGTATATATTATTATGTTATTGAGTTACAGTATAATCATGTATTAACCTTATGGTATTAAACTATATGTTAGTGAGTTACAGTATAATCATGTATTAACCTTATGGTATTAAACTATACACTATAGTATATATTATTATGTTATTGAGTTACAGTATAATCATGTATTAACCTTATGGTATTAAACTATATGTTATTGAGTTACAGTATAATCATGTATTAACCTTATGATATTAAACTATACACTATAGTACATATAAAGTGATTACAACCTAATTTCGAAGTCATTGTGAATGTGAATAGACGTTTAGTGATGGTTTCACAATTTATGTATTGATAATCATACCATTACAATTTGAAGGGTTGAGAGCCAGAGTTATCTATCTAACTCACAAAACAGTACTTAATACCTACCTGCAGTAACCTTTATATTTCCACCATATTACTATATATCATAGTTCCTTCACACATTCTTAAATACTTGATATATAATTTTTTTTCCAGGTACTTTTATTGGTAAGGTATCAGCCACAGATCCAGACAATAATGTTGTCCTTACATACACACTGGTTACTAATCCAGATGATGAAGGTCTCTTCAGACTCAACAGTACTACTGTAAGTCCATAATTTAATAACAGTAGTGATGTAGCTTTAGTGTTATCTTAGCAGTTTCTGTTTAAATCTGAACTCCCTTTTTTGAATCAAATGACAGTAGTATTTATACTCAGTAAGTAGACATATTGACTATGTATTTACAAGTTAGAGAACAAAGGCAAGACTAATTAGTAAATAGGTTACACAATACAAAAAGACGATGAGACTACAACAAGATATGATGTAAAACAATCTTAGTTCATCATATATTCATAACACTTAATGAATGAATGGATGGATGCATATATTGATTAATGTACAAATGGATTGATGGATGGATGGATGGATGATGGATGATGGATAATGGATGGATGGATGGATGGATGGATGATGGATGATGGATAGATGGATGGATGGATGATGGAGGGATGGAGGGATGGATGGATGATGGATGGATGATGGATGGATGGATGGTTGGATGGATGGATGGATGGATGGATGGATGGATGATGGATGGATGGATGGATGGATGGATGATGGATGATGGATAATGGATGGATGGATGGATGGATGATGTGGATGGATGGATGGATGGATGATGGATGATGGATGGATGGATGGATGGATGGATGATGGAGGGATGGATGGATGGATGGATGATGGATGATGGATGGATGGATGGATGGATGGATGGATGATGGAGGGATGGAGGGATGGATGGTTGATGGATGGATGATGGATAGATGGATGGTTGGATGGATGAATGGATGGATGGACGGACGGATGGATGGTTAGATGGATGGATGGATGGATGGACGCCATTGGATGGATGGATGGATAGATGAATGTGAATAAATGAATGATGGATGGAAGATGGATGAATAAATAGATCTGTGGATGAATGGATGAACAAATTGGTGGACAGATGGATGAATGAATAAATGTGATGTTCATTTACATTATATAACCATTAATCCTATTTAAAATCTGATCCATCTTGATATTTCAACAAACCTTTCTTTCTCACAGGGTGAATTGAAGACTCTGGCACCTCTTGACCGAGAAGACCAAGATCTCCATATCTTAACAGTAATTGTACAAGATATGGGCTCTGATAATTTCCAACATACCAACTACACCACTGTACGTATTCCACACATACACACACACACACACACACACAAGAGGCACACATCTCATTCTCAATCTCTTTCTTCTCTTCTTCATTCTCATTTCCTTGCTATGCCAACTTCTTTGTAGATTCTTGTGACAGTTAATGATATTAATGACAACATTCCTCAATTAGTGTTTAGTTCATTTAGCACAGAGTATATTATCCCTGAAAACATAACTCGTTTAACAACTATTACTACTATAGAAGCTACTGATAGCGATCTATCTCCCTTAATAGAGTTTGAAATCGTTGAAGATACAAGTAAGATAATTTATCAGAATGTTTCAACATTCTATTATAATTGTATATATCTGTCATTGTATTACACGTAATTAACCGTCACCTACATAGGTAGAGTGGAGGGTTACTGTAATCAGGTTATGTGTCAGCGTGTCTGTGTGTCTGTGTCTCAATGTCTCAGTGTCTCAATGTCTCAGTGTCTCGGTGTATTCTTTGAGACTGTGTGTCAGTGTATCAGTTTTTCAGTGTGTCTGTGTGTCAGTGTCTAGTGTGTTAGTGTGTCAGTATGTTCTTTGGGACTGTAGATTTAAAAATAGCCATTCTGTGTGGAATATTGTTTTATTTAACTATATAAATAATTATTATAACTAAATTTTCAATATTCTGAGTTTTAGTTAACAAACACTAAAACCTTTAGTAAGCCTATATTAATCTATAACAAAAGGTATTATTGTCATACTAAATTCTGTATTATCAGTAATATCCTATTCTTTAAACTAATCTCAACAATAATATAATGTACATGTATATGTTCTTCATGAACTTAAGTTAACTTTATCCAGGAACTCTCTTCAAGATAGATCATCTGACTGGTCTATTACAGACTGAAGCCGGACCTGAGGATTTCGACAGGGAATCTTTCACTGCCTACACTATCATAGTGGTGGTGAGATTAATAAGCACTGTCTATATCTATCTACTATCTATCTATCTGTCTGTATGTCTGTCTGTCAGTCACTCACTCACTCAATCAGTCACTCAGACAGTCTGTCAGTTAATCAGTCTGTCTGTCTGTCTGTCTGTCTGTCTGTCAGTCAGTCAGTCAGTCAGTCAGTCTGTCTGTCTGTCTGTCTCTCTGTCTGTCTGTCTCTCTGTCTGTCTGTCTCTCTGTCTGTCTGTCAGTCAGTCAGTCAGTCAGTCTGTCTGTCTGTCCGTCTGTCTGTCTGTCTATCTATCTACATTTGTCTGTCAGTCAGTCTGTCTATCTGTCTGTCTGTCTGTCTATCTATCTATCTATCTATCTATCTATCTATCTATCTATATATATATATATATATATATATATATATATATATATATATATCAATACTGATTGTCTTCATCTACAGGTATATAATTCAGATGATGTTAGTAAAAGTTCAAACGTCAGCATCACATTCATACTGACAGATGTAAATGACAATGCACCTGTCTTCATAACCATACCTAATGACACCTGCATCTATGAAAACTCTAGTAATGGATTCATGGTCAGTTTTACAGTATCGAAGGTCTCAAAATAGAGGACTGATTCAAAATTGAACACTGGAAAATGTCAAAATTACATAAAATGTATTAAGAATTAGGCATAAAAGTAGATTACTTATTATTAGACCTATTTAAGTATCTCAGTGGCATATTCCCACCAAGCTTTTAAATGTGGAATAAATTAATAGTGGGTAGAGAGAACAATCCTAGGGTGAACACTGCTCCAATATCAGTTAGGAAATGTAGAATAAATTAATAGTGGGTAGAGAGAACAATCCTAGGGTGAACACTGCTCCAATATCAGTTAGGAAATGTAGAATAAATGAACACAAAAGTAGAGTTGTGTCAGGAGAATGTGACATGTATTGGCTACTCTCAGACATTCAATTATGTGTATAAGTTGTATTATTAGTTTTCTCATTCACAGATTGGTACATTCGAAGCTGAGGATGCTGACATTGCAATCAATGGAAAAGTATTTTACCAAATAGTTGAAGGAAATGATCAACAAGCATTTACTATCGAAGGTATGTACATGTACATATGTATACATCTATTCATCCATCCATCTATCTATTCATTGTTCCCAGTCCATTCATCCATCTGTCCATCGTTCCCACTCCATTCATCTATATATTCATCTTTCTCATTCGATTCATCCATCTATCAATTTGTTTATTTGTACTCTCTTGTGTAGCTTTGACTGGTGAACTAAAAATCCAAAATGCACTGAATTATGAACAAGACCCTCAGAACTACACCCTAACAATTGAGGTCCTAGATCTTGGTGAACCTCAACAATCTTCATCTGCCATGATATCAATCTGTTTGCTGGACACTAATGATAATGGGCCAACATTCACAGATGTTCCATCCGAACCAATTCAGATTGAAGAACACTCAGAATATGGAAGTGTAGTACACTTCTTTACAATAATTGACAAAGATTCTCATCCTTTCAACTCCTCCACTGTTGATATAATTAATGGAGATGAAAACAAGCTGTTCTATTTCAATGATGTTACTAAAGCATTACATGTCAATAATTCTGTACTGTTGGATTTTGAGAATAACGACCCGATAATTACACTTACACTTCTAGCTACTGATACTTACGATAAGTCACTAAATGACACAGTTTCAGTAAGTTAGATTAAGGATCATAGAATGTATTATTCTAGTATACCTCATAACTGATATGTATCATAGTTATATGGCCACGTAAATTTGGAAGGGGGCTAGAGAGGGTGGGGAGTGATAATAAACTAGTTAATAGTACATAGTCACTTGTCCTGTTCTTTTTAGTTTTCTACTAATACTCACACACTCTCTTGTATCATTCTATTTTCAGGTTACTATAGTGGTTGTTGATGTTAATGATAATGCTCCTCAGTTTGACAAGAATGTATCCAACATCACAATACTTGAATCAGAAACAGCAAACACAATACTAACACAACTCTTGGGTATTGATGGAGACTCAGATTCCATGCTAACATACTATATCATCAGTGGCAATGAAGACGGTAAGTCATTATAAAACTAAATGTCATTCACATTCACCATGACCTCAGAAAAACGAGCATAACTTTAGTTTGGAAGGGCCAACAATCTTTTTACCTGCACCATTTTCATATAATTATCCTTCCAGTTCTTTTTTGTGTATGTCAAATTTCAATCCATTGCTTCATTATTGAGTTACAGTATAATCATGTATTAACCTTATGACATTAAACTATACACTATATTACACACAAAGTCATCACATCATAATTATGAGAGAGCAGATTCATAGGGTTTGCTCTCCAGGTTTGTAAGTGTGTTGTGTGAATGAAATTCCCTTGTATGATAGTGTAATATGAACTTTGAACCTTCTACGTATATAAGGCAATTTTCAATCTACTTAGCCTATGAAGTTTTAACTACAATAGATGGACACTCCTTTTTGTAAGCTCCGGACACAACATATTTACTTACGTATTGTATTCTGAGCTATTTCCATCAAGAATATTTTACAGTCTTGCAAATGAATGTATTAACTATTCAACATATTAGTAAAGAAAAATTCAGTGAAGAATCCATTTTCATAATTACATTCTTCGTTACAGGGAAATTTTACTTGAACAAAGACACAGGATTCTTTATGCTGAAAGAGACTCTAGATTATGACTATGGTCTTCGTAGCTATACTCTGACTGTTAATGTCACAGATGGTGTGTTTGGTGATGAAGCAACTATATATGTGACTGTTGAGAATGTTAATGATGTTCCTCCTCTTGTCACTAATCCAGCAGATTCTCCATTTAGTATAGATATTGCTGAAGTAAGTTATAAACTTATAATCCACTTGTAAGTTTAGACAAGTACAAACATACACCTTTATTCATCCACACATCTAGCTCTATCAATCCTTTTATGAATCTATCTATCTACTTAAATAAATACATATATATATATATATATCTATCTATACATGTAAAACTACTCCTTCCTTTGGTTAATACAACAGTTGGCTTTGTCTCTGTCAATTTCCACGTCATGTTAATATTACATTGACTAATCCATCCATCCATTCATCCACCCATTCATCCATCCATTCATCCATCCATCCATCTATCTATCCATTCATCTATCAATCCATTCATCTATCCATCTATCCATCCATCCATCCGTCAATTCTTCCATTCATCCATACAATGATCTTGCTATTTCATTCTAGAATAACGAACCTGGGTTTCTATTGTATAAAATAGAGGCTTATGATATAGAAGGAGGAGTACTTAGCTTTGTATTTAGTAATGATCTGTTAGAGTATGGAGACCCACCGACAGTCAGAATAAATGGTACAAGTGGAGAAATTACAATAGTGACTGTACTGGATAAAGAAACACAGGACTCTCTTGAGGTAAGTACAAGAACTATTTCAGAATTGAGCTATACATTAGATAGGAACGTCTACTACTATAGTGCCTAGTGTGGTCGTATAAGTACTTAATGTTTTACTTAAGAAGTATAATACTAAATAAGGACTGTACAGTTGGTACTCACAGTTGGTACTCACAGTTGGTACTCACAGTTGGTACTCACAGTTCACAATACTTCAGTTGTAAAGAAATTAAAAATAAATATAATTTGTAGTTTCAATTTAATATTGATTCCCACATGATTCAATCATGATTCAATCATACATAAAAAGGACATGTACTTTCTGTGCTACAAAGTACATGACTTCGTCATGTAGTGAAATGGTTACAGTATATTTCATTCATTATTCTACAGTTCACAGTGATAGTGAAAAATGATGGTGATCCTGAGTTACAAACTAGTATACACTTTAAAATAGTGATTATTGATGTCGGGGATAATAATCCATTCTTCACATCACATGTAAGTTTTGTAATATCATCAATATACATAATTAAACCATTGAACCATTTGAGAGTAAACATCTTGAATATGAATTTCACTGAATGGCTGTTCAAAGAAGTCAAAATATTTCACATTCAACTTTTGTAGTTTGATTTAGTCTGATACTCATTCCAGTGTTAATACTCATTCCATACTGATACTCATTCCAATACCCAT
>OX345642.1:1878597-1911097 GCA_947044365.1 Petrosia ficiformis | reverse complement strand
CATGTATGTATGTATGTACATGTATGTATGTATGTATGTATGTATGTATGTATGTATGTACATGTATGTATGTATGTATATGTACATGTATGTATCAATTATACACATACACACATAAATATATACATACATACATACATACATACATACATACATAGAGGTAGGTCCTCACTCAATCAATACATACTGTATCTTGTATATTTATATTATAGATTCCTACAGTGACAGATACAAGTGAAAGCTATCCTTTATGGGTTATCATTACTATCATAGTCATCATGGCTTCAGTGATCTTTCTACTCATTTGTGCATTCTGTGCATTCCTCATAGTAGAGAAGAGAAGGTTAGTAAATGAGAAGGGTACCACATAAAGGGGTAGCTAAGCAATAACACATACATACACAGTAAACAGTACCCCTAAATATTAATGTTAATAGATGAGGTAGACCTTATGAAAGTTGCTATTCAAATAGTGAAGATGACTTGCTAGCAGCTCCATTTTAAAGTGAATAATATCATATTTTGCACACCCAACTAAAGTCTGTTCACATTCACAATGACCTCAAAATTAGGATGTGATGACTTTATATGTACTATATACTGTAACTCAATAATGAAGCAATGGATTGAAATTTATTTTACACAAAAAAGAGAATTATATGAAGATAAAAAGCTTGTTACAAAATAAAGTTATGAACATTTTTCTGAGGTCATGGTGAACGTGAATGACCTTTTTTCTCCACAATTACCATATTGATGCACATATATTTTTATTACTCAGAAACCGTAAACTAATTGAAGAAAAGTCCCATTTAAATACTTTGGACAGTGGTAAGTGAATGTAAACAAAAAATATCATTATTTCATTAACTTTACTCTCTTGACTTTCCACAGATTTCTCTGCTATCACACAGTGAGTTATATTTTTTAGCAAATCAAAAAATATTTTATTTTTTATTTCATAACAGAGAGTATAACAGCACTTCTAATCCAATATGGATTCCACCTGTACTGCACGAGGAATCAATATCGTAAGTAAAACACACATTAGTGTTGTCATGACAACCATTTAATAAGTAATGTATATTTACTGTATTATTGTTATGAACACAATGGTAGAAAAGATACTATTATCAACGCAGATCCATAAATAATATTTCCTTGTTTTCCTTCCGTGATATAAAAACCTTTGACATGATGTTATGCATAGTTATATCATCACATCACAGCAGCACTAACACACGCACGCACACACACACACATACACACACACAAATACGAACATACTACTCACGTACTCACAGTCACACACAAAGGAATATTATACGGCAAATGTTTATAATTATACATACACTTCATAATTTATTTATACAGTGAGAAAGATGTCTCCGTTGTAAGACCAAATCCAGTGTATGAAGAACAGGTAATATAAATGTCAACCATCTATTCATCTGTCAACATACATTCATCCAGCCAGCTACACATATCACATCTGATTATGTATATATTAACACACAATTATGCATATACACACACAGACAGAAGTACATACACACATGCACAGATAGAGACAGACAGACACATACACCACACACAACACACACACACACACCACACACTGACACACATACATATGCGCACACACACACACACACACATACATATGTTATCACCATTACATCTCATCATCTAATTATTAACAACAGGAAGTAACTCTGGAAGTATTTGATGATGACGATGATGAAGATCCTCCACTAGGTAGTACCGAAAATCTTCTTCCCCCCCCTAGGAACACTAGCGTCTCTTCTCTTAGAGGAAGTATGACAGCTGAAGATCTGTTGAATCAAGCAGTAGGACTACCACTTCGTTCACCATCAATAACATCAGATGATAGTGAAGATCAGTATTCCTTCATTTGATCCCATGTTGAGCATGTGACCAAACTATTACAAACATATATTTTATATTATAACGTTGATGCTTTTTAATCCAAAACAGTTTTCAGTTTTTGTAATTTAGTGTGAAAAAAAAATTATTAAAAAAATAATTTGGATCTCAAAATTACATTTGTATAATACACACACTGCTCAGACAAGTTTATGGCATTAATATGTATGTATGGGAGAATACTATATTGCTAGACATACTTACATCCCACATTTTATAAATAAACAGTTATAACTCAAAAAAAAAATTGACATTGGAATGGGTGAATGAAAATTAAACAATTTAGAGTTCATTTTCCAATTCTTGAATATCAACAGACAAATTATCTTCGGAAAAAAATGCATCACTCGGAATATCGCTATCTATAGAGATGTCATCATCTGTTTCATACTCTTTGCAACTCCCTGACATAGATGATATCTGATGAAGCTGGGATAATTCACTATGAAGCTCAGTGAATGTAAGACGTTCGGATGGATCCATTGACCAGCATTCCTTCATGATGTTATAAACTTCGGAGGGGCAGTCATCCGGTCGGTTCAACATTTTCCCCCGTCTTATGGCTTCTGTTACCTCTTCGTTCGAGATACCATAATATGGCTGAAGGGCAAACGAAAATACCTCCCACATCACAACTCCAAAAGACCAAACATCTCCCTCTATTGAAAACTTTCCATATATGAGCGACTCTGGGGACATCCAACGTACAGGTAGGACTGCTTGTCCATTAATACGATAATAGTCTTTGCTGTAGAGGTTACGACTCATGCCAAAGTCACCGATTTTTACAACTAAATCTGATTTTATTAGACAATTACGACAGGCAAGATCGCGATGCACATGATTCTCGTTTGACAGGTATTCCATTCCTGATGCAATTTGTTTGCATATATATAGCAACTCTGTTTTGGTCAGCGAAGGAGGATCATCAGAGTAACTTGATTCTGTACGTGAACGAGAGCCGAAAGGATTCAAGAGTCGTCTTTGTGTACTTGAAGCACGAGATCGAAGAAATTGTGTGAGATCTCCTTCGTCCATGTATTCAAACACCAGCTGGTATGGCATTTCGGACATGCAGACACCATGGATTTTAAGAATGTTAGGATGATCGAAAGAAAACATTAATTTAGCCTCATCCATAAAGTTCTGCACAATTACAGAACTAGCCTCTTCTTTTAGAGTTTTCACTGCTACATCTATCTCTTCTTCGGTGTCATCCTTCAACCCGTAAGCCCTTCCTTTAAACACTATACCAAAGTTACCCTGTCCAAGCTGACTGACATATTTTATCTGTTTACTGTCCAATATAGTGAAATTTTCGGGTATTGCAAGAGAATTTGAGAAGTTGTTTACTTTCGACTTGGTGTATTCTGGATTCAGAACATACTTTTGATCCTGCATAATGTTAGTCTGACACTGTGAAAGATAACCATCTTTCGATACCTTCTTTTGCCTGTGTTGAATCCATCTCATGAATATTAGAGCCACAACAATAGCTACAACTAGCAGTAACACAAATAAAACCAAAGATGTGACTAATCCAGGCAAAAGTTTATTGTCATTGTTACTAGTTACATCCTCTCCACCTGTAAAATAATCTACTTGTACAACCAAATTATCATCAAGTTCTGGTTCATTCTCAATTGTTGCACAGTCTGGGACATCACAGTAATCCCATTCTGTCTCACTCTCGGTAAAACACCAAGGTTTGTCTGATATGCCTCCAGGATTACGACAATAGTTTTTGCTATTATTTAGTTCTGGGTATTTGTCCGACATGAAAGAATGGGAATGTGGATTATTTGAGTCCCAGGCTTGACATGAGACTCCCATTCTTGTCTGAGATTTAGTACCATTATAATTTTGACCATTTCCAGTGTAACAATTATCTATTTGTAAGAGAGAGAGAGAGAGAGAGAGAGAGAGGGAGAGAGAGAGAGAGAGAGAGAGTGAGAAAGGAATGTAAGATGCTTGCTTAACACATTTGGTAAAAGTCCTAAATCTTCACAGTATATATTAAATAGAATCACATCACTAGAGTGTAATATATTAGACAGTATTCTACAATAGGGTCACTAGAGTGTAATATATTAGACAGTATACTCCAACAGGAATAAAATAGAGTCACTAGAGTGTAATATATTAGACAGTATACTACAATAGGGAGTCACTAGAGTGTAATATATTAGACAGTATACTACAATAGAAATAAAATAGAGCCACTAGAGTGTAATATATTAGACAGTATACTACAATAGGAGTCACTAGAGTGTAATATATTAGACAGTATACTCCAATAGGAATAAAATAGAGTCACTAGAGTGTAATATATTAGACAGTGTACTCCAGGGTGATCATGGTGTGTTCTTTCATATTCACATCAATAGACACAGGAAATAAAAGAAGAGGAGTAGTTGTAATTACATATTATAATATATATATATAATTATGTTTCATTTTTTTAATTTATTATTTTTTTTAATTTATTTATTTATTTCTAAGCAGGAAAATTTCCCCTCAGCCAAAGGGCTGGTCTTCCAGGAAATCCTGCACATTAACAACAAAGATACAATAAGAAATCGGAATCAGTAGAACAAGTAGAACTCGCAAGAGCCAACACAGAAATAAGCCACACAGTAACAGACAAACACAAGATAAATAGTGCAAATGCAATACAACTATATACTATAAAAATTAAATTTAATATATGTATATACATACATATATATGGTGAATGGTCTTTAGGATAGGAATATAGAGTGGTAATGCACTGCTAAACAGGCCTAGGGAGACCCACAATAGCCCATCTAACGTGTAAAATCTTACAGATAATCTATTACTTAATGAGATTCATAGCTACTACATAATTATATCATAATATATACTACTATTGAAACCATGTATATATATATAAGTAGTTCCTAGTTTCCTGCACAACAAAATGAAGTCATCACTTTGTAGTCTACTTGTGACTATTATGAATTTTAACACTGTTTACGTCTAGTCTTCATCACTTTATCTTACTGGCTACTTTATAACTTTATCTTACTGGCTACTTTATAAACTACTATCAATTTAAACTGTAATGTTATCATTGAAACATAGTACTTGATATATTAGTACAACTTACTATCCAATATAACAACACAACAATACCCTATTCAAAATCATGTTACTGTGTTTGAAATAGTAACGTACACTGATTATTGAAACCATAGTACTCAATGAAGTCATTATATCGGTACAATTCTGGTAAGTTACTATCTAATATAACAAAACAACAATAACACATTCAAGATCATGCTATGAGCTATTATAGTAACATACACTGATTATTGAAGCCATAGTACTCAACGAATTCATTACAATTATTGGCACAACTCAGGTACAACCCTGGTACGTTACTACCATAATCCAAAATAACAAAACCACAATACCCCACTCAAAATCATGTTGTGTTAGTGTGATTGAAATAGTAACGTACACTAATTATTGTTATTATTGAAGTTGTACTCAATGAAGTCATTATAATTATTGGCACAACTCTGGTACAACTCTAGCACGTGACTACCATAATCCAATATAACAAAACCACACTACCCCACTCAAAATCATGTTATGTTAGTGTGATTGAAATAGTAACGTACACTAATTATTGAAACAATAGTACATCATAACGGTACAAATCTGGTAAATTACTATCCAATATAACAAAACCACAATACTCCACTTAAAATCATTTTACTGTGTTTGAAATAGTAATGTACATGTACACTGATTACTATATATTATTATAGTTGTACTCAATGAAGTCATTACAATTATTGGTACAACTCTGGTACAACTCCAGCACGTTACTGTCATAACAACACCGCAATACCCCATTCAAAATCATGTTACTGTGTTTGAAATAGTAACGTACACTGATTATTGAAACCATAGTACTCATTGAAGTCATTACAATTATTGGCACAAGTCTGGTACAACTTTAGCACGTTACTACCGTAATCAAGCCACACTGCCCCATTCAAAATCCTGTTATGGGCTATCATGAAAATAGTATTGAAACCATAGTTCGTGATGAATTCATTCTTTGTGGTAAGTACATGTAACTCTAGACACAGTGATCTATAATTATAAACCATACAAGTCACTAGCACATCTGCCAAAACAGCTAGACCACAATTAAATGATGGTTATAACCTGATGCAAATATAATCACTACAGAGGTTTGCATAGTGTGTGAGTTCACACATGCATATATGCACACAGTGGGTACACACACACACACAACACTAGTACATATGCACACACACACACACACACACAGACAAAGATTTCTCACCAGAAAATGTAATTTCTTCAGAAACATCTATAAAAAATTAAAATAAAATAAATGGCCATATCCAGAATTATATTAACTATTAATGTTTACCTGAAGTAGTCAAAGAATGTATTTGCATACATTGTGAATCAGTTTCATTGATATCACACCTCATATTACTAACAATAGCTTGGTTTGTTGACAGAAAATTTATAAATTGATTATACACCTCGGGACAGAAAAGTCGCAAAGATTCTTCTAGTTGACAGTGAGCACCACAAAGCTGTTCTGGTTCCTCTTCATCACAATGCGGAAAGGCACTATGACACAAAAGCACAGTAAAGATATTCATACAGCCTTCTGTAGGTCGATAGTAATGTCTTGTTTCGATTAAACTGAGTGATAACTTCTCTTCGATATTTTCCCAGGAATGAATATTCTTTCCCAATCGAACAAATACATCAGATCCTGAATATCCTTTCACTTCTAAACACACATCACCAAGATATGGCTCACAGATATCTACGAGGTATACAAGTATTGTTTTAGTATGATAATAGTGATTACTTTTAGTTATAGTTATAGTATGCCTAGTTATGGCCTGTAGGGCCATCCCTATGATTGCTTTCCCACGAGTTGGAACTATATATATATATATATATATTTTTTTTTTTTCTTGTGTCCACTTGGCGAGTATGCATTGTATATGTAGTTAAGGAAGTTGCGTCATTCCTGGGGGCTTGGTCAATTAATGGGCGTGGCACATAATAGAACGCGCACTCGAACTCAGCACTAGTCAGCAGAAAGAAAGGTGCTTGTAGCTTACATAGAATTAGAAACTGGAACTACTAGCTAACTATTCTACCTGAAATATATTCCTAAAGTTCTCCAAGAGTCTTTAAAAGGTAATGAGAGTAGATAATAATTATAATAGACTGTTGTGTTTCAGGCATGATAAAGTCAGCCATGATTACTGAATGCTGGACACCATAAAGCAAACATAGGGATACTTTTTCTCTATATACACTTGTTTCTCACTAAAATAGTATTGGGCTTACTAGCTATTAGTTATTGCAATAACGAAAAGCTAAAATACTTTACTAAAGGGGTTTTAGTTATAAATCATAAACATGTATGAATCACATGACCACATAACACATGATTCAATCATTAGTAAAAAAAGATTATTCATGGATGCAAAATTGATTTTATGCAGCCTCTGTACTGTGTTTGATGAGGTACGCATTATAACACACCTACGAGTGCTATATCAGATTTATAATCACCAAGCCTGGGCCATAGGCCAAGGACGAGGTGAGTATGAATCTGATATAGCACGAGTAGGCATGTTATAATTACTTGAAAACAAAACCTTGTGCAGGTTTTATATGTGACCACAGGGCTCACCTGTGGCTTACTTTGATGTTTGCAGTATCAGGGAAACAGTTTATATTATTTAGTGGTTTCAATAGTGGCTCGCTATTAATGATATTCATTAACCACAAACAGCACCCATAAGACTGTCCTGCCCCACTGACCACAAATACTGACACCAGCAGAAACTTTAGGGATTCTATCTTTATACAATTAGTAGACCACAAGAGGAAGATAATAATGCAATTAGCACATAGACTATAATATATATATTTTTTTTAATCCACACAGAGCTAGTTTCTGTGCAGATAAAGAATTATGTATATATATAATTATATATATATATATACATATACAGTTATTATTTTAAAAGATGAACACAATACTTACCACATTTTGGAATATCACAATACTCCCATCTCATATTGTGGTCTTCCGTATAACACCATGGTTGTGATCCTAAACCTCCAGGATTTCTACAGGATTGACCCGCAGTCTCAAGCTCAGAACGATAGATATCAGGCAACATTGGATGAGATTGAGGTTCTTGAACACTCCATCTTTGACAAAGTTTATTGGACTTAGTAAGAACTTGGTTGCCTGTGTAACCTCTTCCATTTCCTCTCATGCAATCTCCAGTGTCCTCTATTGGTTCTTGTTGATCTAAAAGTAGAATGAATAGAAAGTTTGAGAGATTAGGTGCATGGATAAGTTAGTACACAAGTGATAGAAGACAAGATAGTTAATACATTTATGGAGGATTCTGGTACAAGGGGGTGAGTGGATACTTGAACAGATAGGGTCATGGGGTGCATAGGTGATTGGAGTGTTGGATAGATAAGTAGGTTTGGGGGTGCATAGCTGACTAGAATGTTAGATAAGAAATAGGTTGGGGTCCATAGGTGACTGCAGTGTTGGATAGATATATATAAGTTAGGGGTACATGATGACTGGAGTGTTGGATAGATAAATAGGTTGAGGGTGCATTGGTGGGTGACTGGAGTCTTGAATTGATAGATAGGTTGGGGGTGCATGGGTGACTAACTGGAGTGTTAGATGCAGTGAGAGTGCATTGGTGACTAGAGTTTTGGATAGATAGATAGGTTGGGGGTGCATGGGTGATTGGAATGTTAGATAGAATCAAAGGTTAGGGGGGAACAGTAGCAATCCTGTGAGATGTAAGAATAAAGAATGTTTTACCTCTTTTTGATGTGTAATATGATAATGGTATACATTCTGGTGGGTCCCCACCACTACGTCCAGAGTGATCACAATTGTTTGTTATTAGATGAAATAGTGCTGAGTCCTGTGGTATCGTACCACTACATTTACCAGTAATGAACTCGTCACAAGCAGTACTACATATTTTACGAGGTGTAGCAAGCCCAGGAGTAGTTTTATTATCACAGTAAGGATATGCAGTATGGCATGTTATTGAGTAGGCCAAATCTCTGCAATTTCCAGCTGGAAGAGTGTCAATGCTGTCTAATTTGCTTAATGCTTTCCCAACAAATTCTTCTGTATCTAAAGTGTCTGAAGAATTATAGAATACTTGTAGCTGTGGATGAAGGTAGTTTACGCAATGACTGGAATCATCCATTTGCAAAAATTTACAATAGAGCCTAGAGAGAGAGAGAGAGACAGAGAAAGAGACATAGATAGAGACAGACAGAGAGAGTACTATAAAACACCTGATATTATGTTTGTGTAATATCTACAACTTAACAAGATACACAACATGATAGGACAACTGAACACACTATATCAGCAAAAAGTTATCAAAAAAGTGCAATGAACATGAAACTGTGGCTAGTCTACAGATGGTCACACTAGTCTGGTGTCCATTATGAAAGCTTTAATATCGACCAATGATTAGCACTTTTACATGTAGGTACATAACTGCAGTATAAAACTAATATTATTATAACTATAATTAGCCTACAATAATAGAAATGGTAATACTATAAATACATTTTGATTAAAACAACACTAAGATGATCCAACTGCTGTCCATCTGTCTATGTGTAAAATTCATTTCTAAGAGGCCTTAGAAGAAGTTACCAAAACCAAAAAGAAGCCAATTTTATTCACCAACAAACCTGAAGAGTAATCTGATATGATCTGTATTGACAGTATCAAACAGGCTTCATTTGGAGTAATAAATCATATATTTAATAGTGTAATTATAAATAATTATAAATACACCAAGGTGTGAGGTGCCATGCTACTATGAAACCTATAGTTCGACAAACCACAAAAAACAATCAAACCGATAAACTAATTATACTAACATAAAACTAATAAGATTTAGTAGGTGGCTAGTACCATGGCTTACCAGCAGACGAGAGTTGGCAGAGCTTCTTTCTCCATATGACCGCAAATGCAAATCAAATTAATAAGAATTGTAAAAGTGATGTATTATATACTACTGGGAAGAAACAGATCCCAAAGGTAATTACAAATATAACATCTTCATATAAGGAATTTTCTTCATTTGCTACTATAAATAGAAATGGTAGTACTATAAATACATTCAAAAAACCCAACCCAATCCAACCCTACTGTGGCTAGAATAATTGTACGATATAATGATGAGGCAATGCCGTGAACATATACATAAAGAACCACACCAAAATAATTACAACAATGATATCAAACTCACCCTGTTTGTACTGGATCATATACTAGAGAGAGAGAGAGAGAGTTACATGTTAAATAGTCTCTTTTATGTATGTATTTAACATACCTGCTACATTCACAGTGATTCTCCATGGATATGTGGTAGGTACTTTCCCTGGTGGATTTACCAAGGTATTGGATGCAATACAATAATAATCTCCTGCATCTTCAACTGTTACTGAATTCAGCTCTAAAACTGAACTGTCATTATCACTAGTTTTTGCAACACCACTACCAAAACTTTTAACCCACAACACATGGGGAGGTGGGTAACCATTGGCAACACATGGTACAGATCTGTCTTGACCAACAAATAAATTGATCACATCTTCTCTGTTGGTTGTGTCAATCGTGGCTTGCTCTACAAAATAAATGATAAATGTAATTTTAAAGTTGTTTACTACCAGACTTTTTTTTAAAATCATTTATAATTCATTACTGAGGATAACAAGGGTAACAACCTCATTATTTCAGATCTAAAATTCATATATGCCTGGAGGTTTCTGTCAATATCTTTGGTTTTGAGAGCTATAAAGCAATTTGAACAAATTGGTCTAGCTTCACAGAACTGTTCATGCAAATATATACAGGTTAACCACAGAGGTATATAAAAACGTACAGCAATAGAGGTGTATAAACACATAGTAACTAAGACTGAACCCTTTCATATTGGTACACAGAGATCAAGGTTACTATGTGATCAATACACTGAGAGCTACAGGCCAAAGAAGTACAAACATGCAGTAACTGAGACTGAGGTGTATACCCGACTTACGTCATGTGGAACAATCTGATTATTTAATTTGACTTGCTGCATTTCTATGGCTATACAATAATATAACCTTCACCCAAGTAGGCAGAGTGAAGGGTTACTGTAATGTGTGTGCATTTGGAAACACAGCTCATCAAGGCTATCTCTGTTAAAGCCTATAATTATGAAATGAAGTACAGTTGATGTAGTGGCTGCTATAAAATCGAGCACTGGCTCTAAGCTTTCTTTCTAGCTCCATTTCATGCATGTGATTAAAGTCTCTAAACTGTTTTGGTCCTGCACAAGAGTCCATTCATTTAAATTAATCAATTTGATAGACTTATGCATTTCCTGGAAAGGTGTAAGTAATTTATTGACCTGATATAAGTAATCTCATTGGTTGATTCAAGCTTTCATTATTGTGCTAATCACTAGAAGTGTAGTTAGCTAGTGGTAAGTGTAGTTAGTGATCTACATGTATGTCTTTGCATTACTAAGATTATATGGGATGGCATTTCCTTTACTTTTTGAGGGTATTGCTGTAACTCCCTTGGGACCAAAGTAATAACCCCTAATTGAAAATAGGTGAGCTAGCAAAATTAAATAAAGTTCATTGTTATTGTGTAAGAAATTCACAGGGTTGAATGGTGACAAGCACAGTGACTATTCTCAGACAGAATACAATGCAATCTCAAATCAATATTACCTTGATGGCCAAAATAGTAGACATGGGAGGCAAAAACACCAGCATTTGGTACATTTTCATTCTTATGGCCCACTTGAAACACGTAGTAGGTATGTGTATTAAGTACAGCAGAGAAGCTGAAATTTGTATCCCTTCTAGGAACTATCACCCATTCAGCTGGTTGTCGTGAAACTTCATGATCACCTGGAGTTACAGAAATGTCAGAATACGTTACGACTCCAACTTTCCATCTTTTAGATCCTGAACAGAATTTCATATTGCTGTTCTCTTTAATGGAGAGTTGCCATGCTAGACGTACTGCTACACTCCCATTAGGAAAAATGTGAGGTATAGCTGTTATGTTCTCAGCACGAGGTGAATAGCATTCACTATTTGTAGGAACAGATTCATGCTGGGGTGCTACAAGTAAAAAATACATAATAGTATTCTAATGAAAGTACAATGACAAAGGATTGGTAAAAAGATGTGATGTTACACTTGTGAATTAACTCACTAAAAATTGCAAAAGAAGAAGAATCACTATTCGACATATCACTTGTCTCATTAATGACACAGTAATACCAGCCATTATAGCCTTTATAAAAAGCTTCAACTGTCATACTGATAGAATATTCATTTCCATTTCTCTTCGAAGGTGAAACAATATAACTTAATCCCCTATCCACTCCCCAAAAACTGCCATCCACTGGATATGCTTTGTGATCGTCTGCAGGTCTGTGGTAGATTTTTACTATTACATCACTACATGACGATGCCTCATATACACAGGTGACAGTTTTAGACGTTCCTTCCTTAGAAAGTTGAATTATACGATTTCCATTCCATTCTGTAGGACTTTCTTTAACATAGACAACACATTTTTCACCTATAAGATGGAGAAACATCTGAATTACAAGTTTACAACAATTATATTCATAAGTATGCACCAAATAATAATTATAATTATTATGACAGAAAGGTGGAAATAAGCGATAAACTTACACCTCTGTCCATTCACATATAAATACAATAGCAATCACTAATATAAGGCAATTTAAGTTAGTATTGCATCTGAAGAACAGCTAATATATCATTGTGCTTGTACTATTGTGATAATATAAATTTATACTACTGCCTTGTTATACATTATGTGCTAGTGCTTCATCCTGCAACACACATACAAATCCTCTCACCATTGCTGTTCCCTGTCCAAATGATTAGAACTGCAGCTGTAACAGCTAAAATACGAGTCCACTGTTTACCAATCATTTCAAGCTTCAGTAGATACACAACATAACAGAGAACAGTGAACAGCACGTTCTTACGCGTATTATAATAACACGAAACCGCATAAACCACGCCCATCTAACGTAAACCATGTACCACTTCAAAGTAATAATTATATATACTTATATAGCACCTGAAGGCTGAGGTTCCTTTTGATCACAATTTCTAAAGGTCATTCATGTTCACCTTGTCCTCAGAAAAATGTTCATAACTTTAGTTTGGAATGACCAACAATCTTTTTACCTTTACCATTTTCATATAATTATCCTTCCCATTCTTTTTTGTGTATGTCAAATTTCTAGTTAAAGTATAATCATGTATTAACCTTATGACATTAAACTATACATGTAAAGTCATCACATAATAATTTTGAGGACATTGTGAATGTGAACAGACTTTATAGTTTTAATGTTATTCTAATTTATTATAACTATACCATTTCATTAGTTATTGCAATAGACCAAAGTGTAGTTATATTTAATATTAATAGCAACATGTACACTGTAAAGTATATATAATTAGCTATAATATAATATATATATATATATATTATTATATAAATTTCAACTTTTTAGGATTCCCCAAACCACAGACTTTTACACTGAAAACAAGTTGCATATCCACGATTATTATCCTATGCTAGTACTACTGTATTAGCCTGTTACAATCTATGTACTTCACACAATGAATATGCGTAACGTACTTATGAATCACAATACTTCCATCTCAATCTTCAGTATATATAGCACCATGGATGTGAATAGAAATAAATACAATACTTCAAGAAATTTATATATAGTAAGGGCCAAGAACAATGGGGATTGATTGATTGGTGCACATATGTGAAGGAGGACAGATGAAAAGGTTGGAGTGCATGAACATACAGAAGTGAATCATTGGATAGGAATATATGGACACACAAGTTAGTGGCCCCATGGGTAGTGGCAGTGGTGTTGCTACATACATCATGCTATCTTACATATTGCATGACTTATATACGTATTGATAAAATTGCTATATCATAACTATATTCATAGTGCTTTCTTTGATTTAATAACACAATAACAAAATCCTTGTCAAAAAACATTTCAGCCCAAAAGACTTCACCAAATTGTCCAATATGTGCTGTGATGATTTCATTACTGCATGGTAATGATGAAACTTTCTTTTTGTTATTGTTCATGATTGAAGTTCGAATCTAATATAAACACAATAGAAAACATCTATAGAAATAACTTGCTCTCATGTCTTATCTACATTACAGGTATTAAATGTAATGTAGCTCATATCAGTAGTTGTGTTAAAACCAATTTTAATCCCTATACCTGGTATTAACCTTGTGAAATCAAACATGTGACCATTGTTTACAGTCTCCTGTAGGTTTCATTTGGAGTGAATCTGATATTATATATTATAACAATTATTTGTTATAATATTCTTGTGTTCTAATGAATGAACCACTTGAGCTACTTAATTGGTTTCTATTTAACCGCAAATACATATTATATTACTGAAAATCAAAACAATAATAATATATTATGTATTTTTAAAATCAATAACTATGTTAACTATATTGGAGAAGTAGGCATACAATAACAGTTACAAAACGTTATCTTAATACTAATGTAAAATAATGAGGTTTAGTATGATGTGCAGTACAATGGTTTAGCAGCAGTTAAGAATTGGTAGAACCATATCAGGATTCAACCTGTTTTTTCTAAATCCTATACGAGAGAGAGGTAAGATAGTCTCTTTTATGTATGTATTTAACATACCTGTACATTCACTGTGATTTTCCATGGATATGTGGTACTTCTTTTCCCTGGTGGATTTACCAAGGTATTGGATGCAATACAATAATAATCTCCTGCATCTTCAAGAGTTACTGAATTCAGCTCTAAAACTGAACTGTCATTATCATTAGTTTTTGCAACACCATTACCAGAACTTTTAATCCATACCACATAGGGAGGTGGGTAACCATTGGTGACACATGATACAGATTTATTTTGACCAACAAATAAATTGATCACATTTTCTCTGTTGGCTGTGTCAATTGTGGCTTGCTCTAACAAAAGAAATGATAAACATGATGTAATTTAAAAATTGTATACTAACAGTTTTTACCTTATTTAAAAAATGCACTTATAATTTATTACTAAGCCTGGATAATAATCTCACTCTTTCAGTTCGAAAATTCATATAAGGAAATTATGTCAATCTCTAGAGTTATAAAGCAAATTCAACATGTTGGTTTTTCTTCATGGAACTTTTTATGCAAAGTTGAAGTTATTATGTCATTTACACATTAGAGCTACAGGGCTAAGGTGTACAAACATGTAGGTACCAAATCTGAGGTGTATGTATATATCTAACTTATGCCATGATTGGTTAAGCATACTACTAAAGTAATCACTCAATGTCTTGCCTTGTACTGTTATTATTAAATGGCATTTCATTACATTTTGAGGGTATTTCTGTAACTTCTACGGGACCAAAATCATAACCCCTAATGGTGAATTCAGCAAAATTAAATACATCACTGAACATTCACAGGGTGGAGCAGTGGTCTATTTATTTGTAGGGACTTATGCACAGACAGAATATAATATTAATGCAATACTACCTTGATGGCCGAAATAGTAGACATGGGAGGCAAAAGCATTTGGCACATCTTGATTTTTATGGCCCACTTGAAACACGTAGTAGGTATTTGTATTAAGTACAGCAGAAAAGCTGAAATTTGTATCCCTTCTAGGAACTATCACCCATTCAGCTGGTTGTCGTGAAACTTCATGATCACCTGGAGTTACAGAAATGTCAGAATACGTTACGACTCCAACTTTCCATCTTTTAGATCCTGAACAGAATTTCATACTGCTGTTCTCTTTAATGGATAGTTGCCATGCTAGATGTACTGCTACACTCCCATTAGGAAAAATGTGAGGTATAGCTGTTATGTTCTCAGCACGAGGTGAATAGCATTCACTATTTGTAGGAACAGATTCATGAAGGGGTCCTATAAGTAAAAAATACGTAATAGGAAGTACAATGACAAAGGATTGATAAAAAGATGTGATATTACACTTGTGAATTAACTCACCGAACAATGCGAAACCAGAAGAATCACTGTTCGACATATTACTTGTCTCATTAATGACACAGTAATACCAGCCATAATAGCCTTCATAAAAAGCTTCAATTGTCATGGTGATAGAATAATCATTTCCATTTCTCTTCGAAGGTGAAACAACATAACTTAATCCCCTTTCCAGTCCCCAAAAACGGCCATCCACTGGATATGTTTTGTCATCAATGTAATCTCTGCGGTAGAATTTTATTATTACATCACATGATGCCTCATATACACAGGTGAAACTTTCAGAAACTCCATACCCAAGTTGAATGACACTACTTCCAGTCGTTGTCCTAGGAGTTTCTTTAACAGAAACAACACATTGTTCACCTGTAAGATGAAAAACAAAATTATAACATTATAGCTTCATTTTATCCAATTTGTCAGGATTGAAATCCAAAACCAAAAGTTGCATACCTGGTATCAAGGGCTGTGTACTTCACGTAGTAAATATTTAATATATACTTACCACATTTTGGAATATCACAATACTCCCATCTCATATTATGGTCTTCAGTATAACACCATGGTTGTGATCCTAAACCTCCAGGATTTCTACAGGATTGACCCGCAGTCTCAAGCTCAGAACGATAGATATCAGGCAACATTGGATGAGATTGAGGTACTTGAATGCTCCATCTTTGACACTGTTTCTTGGATTTGGTATAAATTTGGTTGCCTGTATAACCTCTTCCATTTCCTTTCATGCAATCACCAGTGTCCTCTATTGGCTCTTGTTGATCTAAAATGAATAGAAATGAACACAATACTTCGAAACATCTATAGTAAGGGCCAAGAACAAATGATTGGATTGCATAGGTGAGGTATACAGCTAGAACAGGTTAGATTGACTAGAATGATGGACAGATGAAAAGGATTTGGGGTGCATGACTATACAGAGGTGATCATGAATGAATAAGAGTGCATGAATGCACAAGTTAATGGATGGTGTTGCTGTGATATCTTACTAACTATTATAGTTTATTTCTCAGATGATGATGATTCATGAACATCACCTTGTTTCAATAATATTGCACTTCTAGTTTATTTACATTGTGATATCTTAGTTATTACTTATAGTTCATATTCAGATAATATTCAGTTTCGCAGTGCATCCTTTGGATATGTTGGGCAGGGTTGGGTCAAGCCCTTTGGAGCTTAAGCCTTTTTGAGAGTGCTAATTACTGGGCTTGTACTTAGCCCACTTTGAGTTCATGAAATTTCTTTCAGTTGATAAAAAATACCATTCCAGCGTCATTAGCAGCAGTCAAAAGATTGTTCAGCATAGCAGATAAAATTTATCAACCAGACAGATGTTGCCTAAGTGACTCAAGATATGAACAATTGATGTTCATAAGATCTAATCGTGATGTTGTTTCTTGCAAATAAATGTTTATTACCAATTGTCCAAAGAAAACGCTTGAACTCGGACTTAAGCCTTTTAACCAAGGGCTCTAGCTTAAACTTAAGTCCAATTCAAATTAGATGAGCCGGGGTTTGAGCTTGACAAAATTTGAGGGGTTTGAGCTTGTGTTTAAGCTCTTTTTTACAGGGCTTGACCCAACCCTGATGTTGGAGTGATTGAAGGCCTAAAGAAGGGCTTTATGAAACTTTGTGTTGCAGTTTTACTTTACAAGCAAATATGTCATAGTGAACAAAAAATGGTTTTACATACCTCTTCTTGATGCGTAATATGATAATGGTATACATTCCGGTGGGTCCCCACCACTACGTCCAGAGTGGTCACAATTTTTTGTTACTATATGAAATAGCTCTGAGTCCTGTGGTATCATACCACTACATTTACCAGTAATGAACTCGTCACAAGCATTACTACATATTGTACGAGGTGTAGCAAGCCCAGGAGTAGTTTCATTATCACAGTAAGGATATGCAGTATGGCATGTCATCGAGTAGGCCAAATCTCTGCAATTTCCAGCTGGAAGAGTGTCAATGCTGTCTAATTTGTTAAATATTTTTGCTACAAAGTCTTCCAAGACCAGATCATCTGAATGATTAGTGAATATTTGGAGCTGTGGATGAAGGTAGTTAGCACAATAATTAGTGTTGTTCATTTGTAAAAATTCACACGAGAGCCTATGAGGGAAGAGAGAGGGTGAGATAGAGAAATCTAAAAGTACGATAAAATTGTTATATCATATTTATATTCATAGTAGATTCTCCTTTCTTTAATTAATAACACAATAAAAACATTCTTGCCAAAAACATTTCAGCCCAAAGGCCTTCATCAAATTGTACAATATGTGCTGTGATGATTTCATTACTGGTAATGATGAAACTTTTTTTTTGTTATCGTGTTCATGATTGAAGTTCAAAGAAAGAAAAATCTAATATGAATACTGAAAACAGAATAGAAAACATCTATAGAAAATTAGAAATAACTTGTTCTCATGTCTTGTCTACATTACAGATACTAAATGTAATGTAGCTCAGATCAGCAGTTGTGTAAAGCCAATTTTGTTTTTAGACCTGTTTACTAACAAACCAGAAGTGATTATTGTTGATAGTCTCCTGTAGGTTTCATTTGGAGTAAATCTAATAATACTGAAGTAGTTCTTGTAATAATATCACTCAAACTACTTGGTTTCTATTTGACCGCAAATACATAATCAATTTATTGACAATAGTATTCATGTACTGGGAATAAACAAACCACAAGGCACTACAAAAATAACCTTTAACCAATTATGAAGAACCATTTCATAAATACTCACCATGCAGTTGATTCTACAGAGAAAGAGAGAGATACAGACAGATAGACAGACAGACAGACAGACAGACAGACAGACAGACAGACAGAGACAGACAGACAGACAGACAGACAGACAGACAGACAGAGACAGACAGACAGACAGATAGACAGATAGACTGTACATGTAAAACTCTGGGAGATGAAACAGTAAAATTGATGCTTATAACAGAATCATGATACTACCTATATAGATAACAAAAAATAGATTACAAATTGTTAATTACCAAAATAATAAACATGTGAGGCAAAAACACTAGCACGTAATTTAGCTGTCTCCTCCTCAAGTCTGTCCATTCTATGAGCAACGTAAAACATGTAATAGGTATTTGAATTTAGTAAGACAGAGAAGTTGAAATGGGTGTCTCTTCTGGGAACAATCAGCCATTCAACTGGTTTTCCTGAAACTTCGTGATCACCTGGAATTACAGGATACTTTACGACTCCAACTTTCCATCTTTTTGATCCCCGACAGTATTTCAAAGTGCGATTCTTTTTAATGGAGTGTTGCCATGTTAGACGTACTGCTACACTCCCATTTTGAAAGACTTGGGATATAGCTGTTATGTTCTTAGCCCGAGGTAAATAGCACTCACTTGGCTGTATACAATCTTGAGGACCTAATAAAATATGAAAATCAAATAAAGACAATGAATGAATGAATATAGTCGTGAACTATTCACAATAATAGTAATCAATATTGCACTTGTGAACAAACATACCTGTAAGATAGAACCTAGCAGCATCACTATTTGACATATTATTTGTTTCATTAATGACACAGTAATAGTAACCTGAATACAAACGTTTAAAAGAATTAATTGTCATGGTGTTAGTATATTCATTTCCATTTCTGGTCTCTGAAATTGTATATTCGAGTGCCCTTTCATTTGTCCAATAAGTGTCTTTTACATCAAATGCCTTGTTACTTATAATTTCTTCGCGATAGAATTTTATTGTCACATTACAAGACGCTTGATATTTGCAAGTGAATTGTAAAAAACCTCCATAATGATACTGTAGAAAAAACCCATAAAGTGCTGCAGGTGATTCAGTAACAGCAACAGTGCATTTTTCACTGCTAGTTGCACCTGTAGCATGATGAAAAAAAATTACTGATGATAATGTGTTTTGCATGATTAAAAAAAAGTATGTAACTATGGTAACAGCAACATTGAATTTTACTGCAAGTGGAACCTGTAGCATGAAGAAAAATTACTGATGATGATTATGTGTTTTGCATGATTAAAAAAGTATGTAACTATGGTGATTTAATAACAGCAACATTGCATTCTACTGCAAGTGGAACCTGAAGAAAAAATTACTGATGATGATAATGATTTTTGCATTGCATTATTAAAAAAGTAACTATGATGATGATTTAGTAACAGCAAGTGCAAAATTATTATAAAAATTTTATCACCAACAGAAATTGTTCCTCAGTATGAAGACAATTTGATAAATCCTCACCTTTGCTGCTTCCAGTACAAATGATTAGAACTAAAGTTAGCGTAGCCAAAACATGAAACCACTGTTTACCAACCATTTCAGGCTTTACAGAGAATCTAGCTCACTGCAATAGTGTTCTTTACGCGGAATACGCGCATTATATAACGTAAATAATTACAAACCACGCCTATATAGTACGTACGTACGTACGTACGTAATAGGCGGCCATCCGTTGAATGGGTCTGTAAGAAGTCACTTTTGCTATTGCTGCAATCACGCCTCATCCTTTCTTCCCAAAAAAATAGAATGACTTGAAAGTTAGAACTATTTCATAAGCTGTTCATTACTATATATAACTATGACAATCAATAATTATCATTATGCATGAAATAATATAATAATGATCGAATGGAAATAATGAGTCTAGTTTTCTCACTGCAGCCATCTTTATTATTTGTCTGCCTCAACAACAATTCTGGAACGAGCATATAACTGACCAATGGTGACCTGCATAAAGTGATCGATAAGATTAGAGAATCTATGGCAATGCTAATGGAGTTTAAATACGAAGGAAATACATGTTAAAAATGCCATGCCATGATGGTATACATTCCAAACAATCAGTTTTAGACTGCACTTCAAGAAGCAAGCAATTACACTTCATCATAAAATGACTTTTAACTAACAAATACACATGTACACACAAAATAAATGCTCAGTGTTAGATAAAATTGTATTCGTCTACAGGAATGCTGTATCTACTAAACCAGTAGATTTTCATACAGGTCCCGGAATAAACACAAATGACATAAAGTGTTGTTAGCTAACATATAATAACAGCATCATCTCATCGACTAAGTTGTTTGCGTCGTATGCTAGAGCCACTACAGGAGTTTATGAGTAGTGAAGCCACAAAGGAGTATCAAACTGTGAAGACCTAGGCTGTTTAATTTAATCTATTGAAAACTTACCATAATTTTATTAGGGTATGCACTATGCACCTAAAACTACTATACTACTCATAAACTCCTGGTCACTATTATTGAATTTGGATTGCAAAATTATCAACCTGCTCCAGTAAATTCCACAATCAGACTAATAATTATAGACACTAGCTGTTAAAGTAGTGAAATTCAGGGGTGGATACAGCATGGAATTATGGGGGGCTAAAAGGTGTGGTTGGAAAGTAAAAAGGTGCCAGAACTTAAGGAAAACAGAGTATTTAAAACCACTAGTCTAGAGCCAAAGAAATAAGCACAGCATGAGTTATTTTCCTGTTTAAGTTAAAGTATACTTACTTGCTATATAGTAGGAATATAAAAAATACAATAATATAGAATTGTAAAATTTTTTTTGGCAAAAAAGGAGGGGCGGTGTGTGGGGGGGGTTTTATAGCCCCCAATAGCCCCATGCTAAATCCACCTCTGATATTAACTAATAGTTACAAAATCAGACCATATTTATTAAATTTAGAAATAAATTGTGATTAGAAAATATCAAAAATAATTATTATTAATGATCAGAAACAAATTTCTAACATTAGTGACAACTTTGAGCCACCATAGTTACTAACAAACCTGTCTCTTTAGAAGGACTAATGAATTCAATCCATATTGGTATTCCTTGTGTATCTCTTTTGCATCAGTTAATGATCGTTTTTCTTTAAAGTAGTCTCTCACTCGTCTTACAGTATATTCTCTGTAGAATTTAAAGTAGAGTTGAGAATGAGCTCATTAGAAATTAGTAAAAATTACTATATAAATGAGCAGATAGCTTCATTTGCATGTGCAGTGTTTTGCCCACACTGGTCAAGAATAACCAACCACTCATATGAATTATAACCGCCACTCCGATGAATTAACCGCCACTCCGATGAATTAACCGCCACTCAGATGAATTAACCACCACTCAGACGAATTGACCACCACTCAGATGAATTAACCACCTAATATATATGCCACTGACGATACTGAGACAGGATTAAGTATATACCAGATTAAATAGCACTAAATGCGAGTTAGAATCCAACAACCACTCTCAGTATCCAGGGCATAAAACTGCATATCTGTATTATCATTTTGCAATATATAAAAAAATATCGCGATGTAAATTATTTGCATCAAATCTAATGTATTTTAGACCACATGTATCTCTCTCTACCTTTGGGCATATCATTATCCTTGAGTGGACAGTCTACCTCATTGCCAAATTTAATACCTAAAACAGCAATTATAACAGACTAGCTTTAGTTATATCTGAAAATACAAAATGAAAATTTGAAGAAATTAATTGCCGTTTGGTTTGAGATGCTAGAGGCATGCTTGGGAAGTAATTTATTTACAGTATAATTGTTCATTAACTACACAACATTAAATTGCATAAAGATATCACAGCATAGTTTTGCATCATGTGAGGTCATTGTTAATGTGAAATTTGTGAATCAACTGTAATTTTGTTGATAAAGCAAAACAAATCACTATGGTAAAACAAATATCACTGTCTTCTCTAAAGACTCACCTGTAGTTGTAGTTACTGAATCTCCTTCCCTCTCTCAGCAATTTCCTATACAGACTGAGAACTTCAAGTTGAGACATGAGGATGGGTGTGGTCATATCTGTCACACCCAAAACATGGAATCTGTGAAAAAACCCAAGGTAAGCGATTTCACTTGAGGAGAACTAAAGCTAATGTTTATGTATTGTATTATAATCACATACAGACAAATTCAGTTAACAATGACAAAGAAACTATTATAAAAGTTTTGGAATATATACTAGACACTTGTATGGTAAGTATAATAAATGAATCTTAGTTGTTATTGTGTCTGTAGCCAATTAATGAACTAGATACTGTTGTACAACATATATATTATCTGGGCTGGTATATAGCCTGTAGTCACGTCCCAAACTGCCCGCCCACTCATGCTAATGAGCAAAACTGCGTAAATTTCTTGGCATTGAGCTAGATCTAGCTAACCAATCAAAATGTCCCAGATATGTGACACCATAATTATATTCATGTTACTGAGAATGAAATTTTTGTTATACTGGAGCTGAGAAGTACAGTACTTCTTGATGAGAATGCATTGTAACTTGCCTGTACAGTACAGTTCTCCTTCACCACTATCTTCTAAATGCTAAGACATGCTTATCAGATGTCTTGAGCAAGAAACATGATTACATAATTCTACCACATTCGTGGTCAGAGGTTAACTGGTTATTATGCTAGTATTGCTGTTGTCAGCATGGACGCCTTTGAAACTTGAATAACAGACTAAAATCTTATTTTTAACACGAACAAGTTTCCATGTCTTAAGGAGTTAGTTTGCTATCTGTATAAGTCCAGTTGCTCTATGAAGATTGGCTTATATGTTAGTTAATCATACTGTACTCAGCACTGGATATGTTTTGCACTGTATTGCTACTCTATGAAGCTGCATGTGCAAAACCAACTTGCACTGGGTCCAGCAACATTGATATTACAGAGACGCTTGGGAATGTATCAGAGAGAATTCTATTAATTATTCACAGGTAAATCAAGAGCAGTCGTCCATTCCTAGTTTTGGAAAAGGAAAACACATTCTCTTCCTGTCTCAAGGAGAAATCCCTTCACTTGAAGGGCAAGACACTGTATTTAAGATTACATCATTGTTATCTCAAAGATGTGTAAAAGAGCTGGTAAACAAAAGTTTCAATATATCTTTCCTTACTTTCTCCTTCATATGCTCTTTGCCTTTCCTTTCCTCTCCTTACATGTACCTCTACTCCCTCCCTCCTTCTCTACCTCATTCCTCTTCATTATCTCTAACTCCTTCATCTTCTTTTCTCTAATTCCATATACATTGTAATCCTTTCTAACAGGATAGAATACGACACTGTATTGTAGTATACAACAGAAGTTGTGACCCTCATCAAAAACACACTGCCTGGGACAAAAATATATGGCTTACTTTAAGCTCAGCTACAAAGCAAGCTGTAGCCACTACTATAGTACAGATTTTAGTGGAAGGTATGCATGTGTGTCTGTGTGTGCATGTGTGTGTGTGAATCAATCCATTGTAATGCACATACATAATGTGATACTCTATCACTTCTCACAAGTCACATGATCCTATTTACCTGATATAGCCACCAGTTCTCATGGATCACATGATCTTTTTTCAGCCTATGAAGGCACTAGTGGAACTCATGTAAATTTTCTCTATTTCTATTGCTTCTTTCGCCTCCTCTTCCTCCTCTTCCTCCTTGTCTTTCTTCTTACATGTACTTCTTCTCCCCCTGTACTTCATCCATTCATATACATCGTATGTGACTGCATTTGAGAAAAACGGTCTTACGGAGCACTGAAATGTTTTCCAATGCAGTGTGTCAAATGCTTGCCGTTATGTGAATTTGCAAAGGAAGTCAAAACAAGTTTTCCTGCAGGATGATCAATAATTAAACTACCAATGTACCAAATGTTGTAAACTTTCAGTGTAGAATGTGGGATAGCAAGCAGTTGTACTTGAGAAATCATTCAAAACCTCAATACTGCATAAGAAACCTTTTCTCTAATTTGGTCAGGCAGTCACATACATCTCCTCCTCATGTGTATAAAATGTATATTCTCTACTTCTATTCTTCTTCATCTTACATCATATAGTATGGGAGGTGGTTTAGGAATCAGTTAACTGACAAAAACGCAAAGGCTGAGATAGTATGGGTTTTGGAATGAAATCAGTATGCTGAGATGCATCATATTCTTTTGTGATCCACTGATCATAGAATCAGTATGAATCATTACTGGTCATTTGTGATCCGCTAATCATAGAATCAGTATGAATCATTACTGGTCATTTGTGATCCGCTGATCATGGAATCAGTATGAATCATTACTGGTCATTTGTGATCCACTGATCATAGAATCAGTATGAATCATTACTGGTCATTTGTGATCCGCTGATCATAGAATCAGTATGAATCATTACTGGTCATTTGTGATCCGCTGATCATAGAATCAGTATGAATCATTACTGGTCATTTGTGATCCACTGATCATAATACTGTTGGTCAAATCAATCAATGATGGGAGAATCCCTTGGTGCCCCTACCCTCTCTCTCTTTGTATGAACCACTATTAATAGTACTACATGTACATGTATAATTATAATAATGTAATTATAACATTCCTGATAGCTTTTTCATGTTCGTGAAATTGGCATTAGCTTTGAGTAGATAAATAGTATGAAATCATCATTATATATTAAATTAACATCACATTATGATCCCTCTTCCCTCTAAAGGGTGATTTAAGTACTTTCATGGATTGTATATCAGGTTGGTCTATTGATGGAGCTATCTTGTCTCCATGGTTACTATCTGAGATTATGAAACAAGCTAAATTATTACCAGAGGGGAAGAAAGCTGTGATTGAATTGATTAAGAGTTCTATGAGAGACATAAAGGCAATTAAAAGGTATATGTATATGTAATTAAACATTTGACAAGAAATAGATGATAATTATTTATAAAACAAATTGTATCATTTTTTTTTCTAGACCGGATGAAATTTTAACTGAAGGAGCAAAAACATTTGATTCTTTGCAAACCATTTTAGTAGAGGTACAAGATTACTTACATGTAGTTCAAAATTCAAGTAATGTATCTCTCTCTCTCTCTCTCTCTCTCTCTCTCTCTCTCTAGAATTCAATTATTGAGATGTTGGGAGAGAGATTACTTGTAGAGGTGACAGAAGCCACAAAAGGAAGAGTAAGTGAAGATGGGATTACAATTAACAAGGGTTAGACTAAACTATCATTCAGGACAACCCCTTGTGCAGTACTACTAACTGCAGATTGTGTAATACTAACTATTGAACCACAAGCAACCACAAGCAACCATAAATCCCTCCTTAATATTACACTGTCCATATTGTAAGTACTGGATATCTCCCTGTCTGGAGGTAGGTTATGGGCATATAACTCCCATGGTACATCAAATGTTACTATGGCGATCACCCACCACCATGATATAATATATCTATAATATATTATATATATAATTATGGCTTCCCATGATATAGAATATTGATTTGACACATTCATCTCTTTAGGGTGACTATTTTGAGAAAGAATCAGTGCTAGGACCTCTCCTCTCTATATCAACCATTTTACCATCAGTTAATCCTCTTTTTCTACGAAGTTCTCAATACACCTGTTTCACATCACTTAGGGGATTCCCCACTCCCTTCGCTGGAGAAGTTGAACAATGTCAGGTAACTATACAACTTTGATCTTAAGCATCCATAATGTAGTACATGTACATGTACATGTGTGTGTGTATCTATGCATTTTTGTATATGTGTGTGTGTGTCTATTTGCATGTCTATTTGTGTCTGTGTCTGTGTTTTGTGTCTGTGTTTTGTGTCTGTGTTTTGTGTCTGTGTTGCTACTTGAGTTAGTGACTATATATGTATGTGTACTTACTTCTACAGAATGGTATTCAAGAAGGATTTCACAAAATCCATACTATCCTACATGCAGCACTTTTACAGCAGCTGAAATGTTCGTCTGTGAAGAACAAGTAAGAAAACACATAATTTACTAATACTGATCTGATTCTTAATTCTCTCTAGTATCCTCTCGTGGATGGCAGCTGTTGTTTCTTTGAATGAGTTACGTGCTGGACCAAAATTTGAATTGAAGAAAGCTCCTCAATTGGTAGCAAGTGATGGTAAGTGAGACTGACTGATCAAGTGAGACTGACTGATCGTGTGAGACTGACTGATCAAGTGAGACTTACTGATCAAGTGAGACTGACTGATCAAGTGAGACTGACTGATCATGTGAGACTGACTGATCAAGTGAGCTTGACTGATCATGTGAGACTGACTGATCAAGTGAGACTGACTGATCATGTGAGACTGACTGATCAAGTAAGACTGACTGATCAAGTGAGACTGACTGATCATGTGAGACTGACTGATCATGCGAGACTGACTGATCATGTGAGACTGACTGATCATATAAGACTGACTGATCATGTGAGACTGACTGATCATGTGAGACAGACTGATCATGTGAAACTGACTGATCATGTAAGACTGACTGATCATGTGAGACTGACTGATCATGTAAGACTGACTGATCATGTGAGACAGACTGATCATGTGAAACTGACTGATCATGTAAGACTGACTGATCATGTAAGACTGACTGATCATGTGAGGCTGACTGGTCAAGAAATACTTAATTCTATACAGTGTTTTCCATAGGCATGCATTGCACTAATCTACTTTGCTGAATTATAGTAATTATTAGTAATGTTGTTTTAGCTAACTATAACTATATACATGTATAAGTAATATAACCAAACATCCTTTAGTAAGACATTGTCACTTAGTTAACTACATTACAAATCTACTGTAATAACTAAAGTAAAACTAATTATAATTAAAATTGGCCAATAATGGACAATTTTAGTTAGTTAACTGAAACTAAAACCCTTTCAGTAAGCCTAATATTATTCTAGTTAACTAAACTGAAATGTTGGGAAACTAGACATACTATAACTATAACTAAAAGTGGTCATTATTGTCATACTAAAACAGTCTAGTAATTATTTAGCATTTCATACACACTTGTTTTTTTTAGGATTTTTAGTTAACTTCTGTGCTGTATTATTGGAGTTCTGTAAGCCATTCTTCAGTACTCATCCTTCAGCTCCTAAGCTTCCGCTTATAAATCCGGATTATCCTGTATCTCCATTGTGTCGTCTTGATCTTCATAATGAACCATGTCTGGCCAGTGGAATCATTTGTTAGTTTCTGTTAATTAGTGTTTTGTCCTTGCTTGGATTCTAACTTGTATTTAGTGCTGTTTACCTAGTGTATAATGTATTCTTGTATCAGTAGCCTATATGAAGTATGTATTATCTGAAAGATGGTTAGGATTGTTTGAAGTGGTTTAGTGATCTGAGAAGTGGGTGGTTATTCCCAACCACTGTGGACAAATAATATTATAGAACATTCAGTTGAGCAGTTGTAAGCACTATGGTCTTCTATTTATAGGGCCGTTCCTTTCTATTAATTTTCTATAAATAGTATCATATTCTATTAATAGTATCATATTCTATTAATAGTGTACGTAATAATTAATAGTATAATTTTCTATTAATGGTATCATATTTTATTAATAGTATCATAGTAGTATAATCTATTAATAGTATAATTTTCTATTAATAGTATCATATTCTATTAATAGTATCATAGTAGTATAATCTATTAATAGTATAATTTTCTATTAATAGTATCATATTCTATTAATAGCTGTATTCTATTAATAGTGTAATGTTCTATTAATACTATAATTTACTATTAATAGCATCATATTTGTATTATAACAGTATAATCTATTAATAGTATAACATTCTATAAATAGTATTTCGTTTTATTAATAGTACATGTACATATCCTATTGTAATTATCATAATTATAAATAGAATCATTAACATCATTTCATTCTAAATGTATTAATAGCATCATATTCTATTAATAGTAACAGTATAATCTATTAATAGCATAACATTCTATAAATAGTATTTCGTTTTATTAATAGTACATGTACATATCCTATTGTAATTATCATAATTATAATTAACATCATTTCATTCTAAATGTATTAATAGCATCATATTCTATTAATAGTAATAGTATAATCTATTAATAGTATTATATTCTATTAGTGGTATTTTGTTCTATTAATAGTATCATATCATTCAATATTTTAACACTAAATTACAATTGCTATGTTCTATTTATAGTAACACTAGATCAGTATTTTAATTACAATACTATGTTCTATTCATAGTAACACTAGATCAGTATTTTAATTACAATACTAGTTTCTATTTATAGTAACACCAGGATAGTAATATTATATTCTATTTATAGTAACACTAGACCAATAATTATAAATACCATATTTCTATTTATAGTAACACCTGATAGAATGTCATTAAGTTACGAAAGGTTCCTGTGTCTTGGTGGCAATTTCAAATTTGTGGCAGAATGTTTTTTCATAACACTTAGGGCTCTACATGTCGGAATTTTACCAGCAACTGAAACCTTTATGAAAGGACTAGGGTGGGTTTCCATTACTTATTTGTGATACATTATTACCTTTTCAGTTAATAATCAGTACTTTTTGTTATGAAGGATGCTCACATTCACAATGACCTTAAAATTATGTTGTGATGACTTTTTATGTAATATAGTGTATAGTTTAATGTCATAAGGTTAATACATGATTATACTGTAACTCAATAATGAAGCTATAGATTAGATTTATATGTATAATAGTGTATAATTTAATGACATAAGATTAATACATGATTATACTGTAACTCAATAATGAAGCTATAGATTAGATTTATATATATAATAGTGTATAATTTAATGACATAAGATTAATACATGATTATACTGTAACTCAATAATGAAGCAATGGATTTAAATTTGACATACACAAAAAAAGAACAGGAAGCATGCATTACTATTTCATTATGTATTCTATAGTTTGTAATAATTATCATTTCTTTAGTGATATAGGTAAAGAGTTAGACAGAAAGGGAGGAGAGGATAAAATACTGAAAGATCTCTATGGAGTTAGTAATTCATTATATGTTTGTATGTTCTCTTGATTGACTCACAAAAGTTTCACTTAAGGGGGGGGTGTTGAACGAGGGAGAGAGTTAGGGAATGAGAATGAGAGAGAGACAAAAAGACGGACAGATACAGAGAGAGAAAGGGAGGGAGGGAGGGATGGAGGTGGAGAGGGTAAGAAATAGAGGTAGAAGGATATTGTATTCAACCAAGGAAGAGACAGACAGACAGACAGACAGACAGAGAAAGAGAGATGGAGGGACAGAGATGGAAAGGGTGGTAAGGAGGAAGGAATAGATGTAGCAGGAGATTGTATTCATATATATATTTTTCGTGTAATAGTTATTTTTATGTGGTGGCAGTTGTTGCTTGCTTGATCCTAAGTTGGTACAACAATGTTCTGAATTTTATATCACTCTGGCTGTGTGGATTACTAGATTAATGGAAACATGTTATGAGGTATGTGTGTATGTGTCTGTGTATGTATATGTGTGTGTGCTTCTTTGTATGTGTATGTGTCTGTGTATGTGTCTTTGTGTATGTGTGTGTGCCTGTAGAAACATCATACGAGAGCTACATGTACATGTACCGTATTTCCTCGTGTAAACGCCTCTCCCAAATAAACGCCTAGCCTCATATAAAAGCCTGGCCATCGTCATTAAATTCAAAATAAACCCTTAGCCTGAAATAAACGCCTAGGCGTGGCGTGATATATCATGTGATGTAAGCAATTACACCTTGACGGTCCACGTGGTTGTACTTATTAGCCTGGGCAGAGATAATAAATTATCTCTGGCCTGGGTGAAGTGTGAACGATCGAGCTACGGCTAGTGAGTCTCACAGGAGCTTCACCATCACGTTCAAACTACAAGCAGTGGAAACCGCCGAACGGGGAACATGTCCAACAATCTCTCCTGATTTCTTCACAGATACAGCGTATTTATCATATTGGTTGTCCTTCTCTTGCACGACAGACAAAGCTTCTCCAATATATGGACTCCAAACATACTTATAAACGTGGTGACCAGTTATAACACTGCTTTTCTTGAAAGTTGTCTTCGTCGCTTTCACCTCCATTCTCCAAGAGTTCATACGTGGGTGGACACTGAAGCACGCGCATGTGATGTACAAAAACAATAAACACCTATCATCGAATAATCGCCTGCCTCGAATAAACGCCCAGAGATGCTTTCGAGTTAAGAAATAAACGCTCGGCATTTATACGAGGAAATACGGTACATGTATACATGAGACTTCGATGGTTATATATGATCTTCTCTTCGCTTCCATATCTCTGATCTTCTCTCTTCTGTCTCTCCTTGTCTGCCTTCACAGAGTGGTCTTCCCGAGTCCGAGGTTCACAAACGACAACAGAAAACATTCTCATCAGTTCCCGAACATGGAGTGAAGGACATGGTCAAATGGTTCCTATTCATCTTGAGAACTAAACCTAAATTACTTCAAGGATTACAAGTAAGACATCCTCTCTCCCTCTCTCCCTCTCTATCTATCTATCAATCTATCTATCTATCTTTCTATCTATCTATCTACATGTATCTATCTATCTATCTATTTATCTATATTTATTTCTATCTCTCTCCAGCTCACTCCATTAGTTGATTGTTGTATTAGTTTATTAGAGAGACCAGATCTATTACCAGGCCCAGTTGCTCAGAGTCTTATCATATCAATGTTACTAGCATGTGTAGGAAGAGACAGTGGAAGTCCACAGTATGTTATATAACTATATATATCTGTCCTTCAATCTCTCTACACATTAATACTATATTATTCTGTATCTGTCTGTCTCTGTCTGTCTCTCTCTATCTCTTTGTCTCTTTGTCTCTGTCTCTGTCTCTCTCTCCTATCTCTGTCTCTGTCTCTGTCTCTCTCTGTCTCTCTATCTATCTGTCTGTCTGTCTGTCTATCTATCTATCTATCTGTCTATCTATCTATCTATCTATCTGTCTATCTATCTATCTATCTATCTATCTATCTATCTATCTATCTATCTCTATTTATCTATCTATCTACATGTATCTATCTATCTACATGTATCTATCTCTATTTATCTATCTCTCTCTCTCTCTCTCTCTCTCTCTCTCTCTCTCTCTCTTTCTTTCTCTCTCTCTCTCTTTTCTATCTCTCTCTCTCCAAATACAAACAGACAATTACTTAGCGTACGCTCTTGGGGGTAAGTATGTTTACATATTAAAATAGATAATGCAAACCTTGTTTTTCCTCCTTTTCTTTTCAGCAATATTCTTGGTGAATTATCAGCCATGGTTCAAGGTAGTCCAGCCTTTCAAAGCCGTCTTGGACCAGCTCTACTTCACACCTATTCTGCAGTGGGTGTATTTGAAGGATTAGATGTTGACAAGGAAAATTTTGACAAATATTCTGCAAGGTGTGTTATAAGAAATAATGAGACAGACAGGCACACACACCAACCATGTAGA
>OX345642.1:1818597-1876097 GCA_947044365.1 Petrosia ficiformis | reverse complement strand
TGTACATGTATATATAATTATATATACATGTACATGTACATGTATATATAATTGTTTTGTATACATATTCATTTATTAAGCATCAGTTTGGGGATCACTAAGTGCCGAAGAGAAACACAGGAAAGAAGCTTTATTTACCGGAGAGCAACGAGCAGCTAAAATATTACTACTAATGGTATGAAACATAATTAATATTGAAAAATCATTTTTTGAATTGACTCATTTTCTCTAAATTATTATTTCCATTTTTAATGTAAATGTCCTTTTCTCTGATCTTTATTTCCTCTTCTTCTCATTACACACACACACACACACACACAGGGTAAAACTCTTTTAGAATTATTAGTATCAGTAACAGAAGTTGAATCAGTTGCTAAACATTTTTGTAATCCACCACTTTCTATTAGAACTGCAGCTGCTGTGAGTATTTGGTGTTGTACGTACATATATACATTTGTACATACATATATACATTTGTACATACATATATACATTTGTACATACATATATACATTTGTATATACATAGGAGTGATAGTATATACATACATACATATGAATATATACAATATGCTTATATACATACATGTACAATTGTACATGTACATACACACATACTGCATACATACACACATACATATACACATACACACACATGCATACATGTATATATATTATATAATTTATGTATATATACATGTTTGCAGATGATGGGATTTCTAGATCTTCTTTGTGGAGCTAGACAATCAGAATTGCGAATAACTGAACCTGAGAAGTTTGGTTTTGAACCTCGCAAACTTGTCTCAGATATAGCCACTGTTATTGCCCATATATGGCATTTAGAGAAAGTTAATGGTGTCCTCAAAGAAGATGGATTTACTAACTCTCTTGCTGCTCATCCTGACTATAGTCGATCAGCCATGTTAAAAGTTAATAGTGTTTTACAAAGACATCAGTTGTGTAGTCCTGATGTTATATCAGATTATGCTTCATTTTTAGAAAAGGTGATATATGATATTTATGTATGTATGTATGTATGTACATGTATGTATGTATTTATGTATGTATGTACATGTATGTATGTATGTATGTATGTATGTATGTGTGTATGTACATATATGTATGTATGTATGTATGTATGTATGTATGTATGTATGTATGTATGTATGTATGTATGTATGTATGTATTTATGTATGTATGTATGTATGTATGTATGTATGTATGTATGTATGTATGTATGTATGTATGTATGTATTTATGTATGTATGTATGTATGTATCTATGTATCTATGTATGTATGTATCTATGTATGTTGTTGTATGTATGTATGTATGTATGTATGTATGTATGTACATGTATGTATGTATGTATGAATGTATGTATGTATGTATATTGTATGTATATACTCAAAATAAATACTCATGTGACCATGCCAATTTTATTGATACTTATCAGTTAGATGAAGTTACTGGTACTCCTGGAGATCCATTAGCTCAAGCATCACAGGTTATTGGACTAAGTAGTACGTCACTCCCGCCTGGAACTGTAGCTGAGTGGCAGAGAGAAGCAGAGTAAGTAATTAAGACATCTCATTTGTGTAGTAATCAGTCAGTCAGCTTGTAAATGTATGAATTATTCATGACAGAAATTTTGACATTTTGAAGCATGGGCGAAATTGGCTCAACAATGGTTAGTGACTCAGTGTTTAGTGTGTGTGCCATTGGGAATACTTCTTGAGCCAATTAACCAACAGTTAATGCTGTTGGTGACAATATAATCACAATTACATTGTAACTCGACCATCTGTCCCAAAGAGAGAACTGTGCAGTGCCAAATAAGAAGCTCTTTGGGACAATAGTGAGCCATATAAACACTTAAAAACACTGTTCATGACCCATGATGAATAATACATATACATGTACATGTATCAGTATAGCTTATAATTACAGGGCAAGAAACAACTGCTGGTCATTTGACTTTTTCGACCATTTTAAATCAATGTCTCAACCATTTTGAGCTTATAGCACGTAGTATAGTGTATTACGTGACAATTCAGCATGTCAAATTCAATTTGAGATCTTATTTCTTGCTCTGTATATATTATAATGAATTGAATTATGAGGAACTAGTCACATTATAACAATAACAGTGGTCATTATTACCATACTAATTATCATATGTACGGACAGCACTATATACACTTAGGTAAATTTATGTATTGCCGATTAGTATAATATATAAATTATTATATTATTATAATTATGTACATGTACATGTATAATGTACATGTATTATTTTAACCTTGTTTATGTACATTCAACCAGATCAGTCCAGATAGATGTACAGACAACACAAGAGGTGTACATTGGTGCTCTACAGGATAGTAAATATGATTCAGCTGATCTTCAAGGTGTTCATACATTAGAAGATAAAGCAGTTGCTACTCTTGATCCACGGTAATGTTACTAAATATAGAACAATCAAAACCTTATTCCTTCGACTGTTACTAAATATAGAACAATCAATACCTTGATCCTTTGTAATGATACTAAATATAGAACAATCAATACGGTAATGTTACTAAATATAGAACAATTAATACCTTGTTCCTTTGTAATGTTACTAAATATAGAACAATCAATATCGTAATGTTACTAAATATAGAACACTCAATACCTTAATCATAGTAATGTTACTAAATATAGAACAATCAATATGGTAATGTTACTAAATATAGAACAATCAATACCTTAATCATAGTAATGTTACTAAATATAGAACAATCAATATGGTAATATTACTAAATATAGAACAATCAATACCTTAATCATAGTAATGTTACTAAATATAGAACAATCAATATGGTAATGTTACTAAATATAGAACAATCAATATCTTGATCCCAACTCCCATCATCCATGGTATTTTACTTAGTAGAATTAGAAAATGCTGAAATGTAATATTAGAAGTCATAATGTTACTAAAAATAGAACATGTCTCATTATAGATCTCCACGTGTACGAGCTATTTTAAGAGATGTGAAACAGTTAGAAGAATCTCTACCAATTCATCCTGATTCCTCTGTGTTTGTCCGGCAGGTGTGTACATGTACACATGCATATGTATATAACTATCTATTTATGTATATATACATGTATACGTGTGTATATATTGTTCATCCATTGTTCCAGTCATCCATTAACACATTCATCCATTGTACCATTAATATGTTTGTCCAAAGGATGAAGAAAGAATGGATTTAGTAAGAGTATTGATTACTGGTCCTGTTGACACACCTTACAATTATGGATGTTTTGTATTTGATGTATCTTACCCTATCAATTATCCTGTTAATCCACCACTAGTAGTCATGACAACCACTGGTAATGGTACTATCAGGTATGTGTGTATGTAGGTATGTATGTGCATTTATGTATATATGTACATGTGTACATGTATGTACATGTATGTATGTATGTATGTATGTCAGGTATATGTGTATGTAGTTGAGTATGTACATGTATGTATATAGGTATGTATGTATGTATGTATGTATGTATGTATGTATGTATGTATGTATGTGTGTACGTAGGTACGTACGTACGTATGTATGTATGTATGTATGTCTAATGCATATTATGTATATTTACATGTATACATTCTGTTTGTTGTGATGAATATACTTACATTGTGACATACACATGTGCATTTGATCAAATACATGTACTTATACAATGTCATGTACTTTCTTTCTTTCTTTCTTTCAGGTTTAATCCCAATTTGTATGCAGATGGTAAAGTGTGTTTGAGTCTTTTAGGTACCTGGCATGGAGGAGACTCATCTGAAAAATGGGATCCAGTCCGCTCAAATCTCATGCAGGTATGGAATCAGGATGTTTTCGTTGGTATTATAATTAGTTTTATTATTTCAGGTCTTGGTATCAATACAAGGACTCATTCTCATTCCAGAACCAATTTATAATGAACCTGGTTATGAAGCCATGCAAGGAACACCACAGGGCAAGGTATGAAAAAGGATTCGCTTACATACATAAACAGACAGACAGACAAACAGACAAACTAAGATTCAGTGGGGTTCAGCAGTTCAAATCACTCACTGAATCTTAGTTTGTCTACTTTATCTCAAGATTGGAGCTGCACTGTTAGCAGACATTGTAGAAGTCTTCCTCCTACTTCATAAGATAGACAGACAGACAGACAGTGTCATCAACAATAATTATTACCCTCAATAGTACTGTATGATTTATACTTGCTGGAATATAAAAGACAATTTCAACTAAGTCTGTTCACATTCATGATGACCTTGAAAATATGGTGTGATGAAGATAATATAGTGTATAGTTTAATATTTAAAATCCTAAGGTTAATTATAATTAATACATGATTATATTGTAACTCAATAATGAAGCAATGGATTGAAATTTGACATACACAAAAAAGAATGGAAAGGATAATTATATGAAAATGGTGCAGGTAAAAAGATTGTTGGTCATTTCAATCTAATATGAACATCTTTCTGAGGTCATGGTGAACGTGAATAATTTTAAAACTTATCACTCTGTGTATGCACGTTTTCCAAGTGTCAGACAAACAGACGGAGAATATTTTGTTATAGATTCTTCCATTCAGTTTCATAATTATTGTTTCTTTTAGAATCGTAGTGCTCAGTATAACGCATATATACAAATTAATACCATAAGATATGCTATGTTGGAACAGCTTAGACATCCACCTGTTGGTAAGTTCTTCTACCTTCTCTTTAGATCTATTTATCAATTTCAATCTATACTGTTAATCTATCCATCAATCCATTCATCCCTCACTCCACCAATGTACATCCGTCCTTCTAACCATTTATCCATCCATTCATTCACTTTGTCCATCTGTCAGCTCCACCATACACTATACATACATCCTTCCAACCATTCATCCATCCATTAATCAATCTGTCCATTCATTTATCTATCTGTCCATTCTTCCATCTATCATTCCATCATTCATGAATCTTTCCATTCATTCATCTGTCCATTTTTCTATCCATTCATCCATTCATTTATCCATCTGTCCATCCATCCATCCATCCATCCACCCACCCATCCATCCATCCACCCATCCATCCATCTATCCATCCATCTTACCATACATACATGTACATAAATAGGTTTTGAGGATACTATAAAGATCCATTTCATGTTTCTAAAAGAGGCTATACTCAAACAATGCTCAAAATGGCTAAGAGAAGCAGTGTCAGTAGATCATGAACAGAAACTACGCAAAGCAATTGACGAGTTGAGAGGAGTGTTTGATAATTTATAAAATCACTAATTCTCTCCTCCATTTTGTTATTTTTAAATCAATATTAATATTTTTCTTAGAAGAAAAAATAATTTTATGTAAGTGTGTGTTGAATTTAATGTATAGCAGTATTTATATTTCTGCTAAAAACACTGGTGAATATAATTATATTTTATAAAAATATACAAAGTTAATATCATGAATCAATTTTTGTTGCCATGATGTTCATTTTTTGATAACTTTGATTCACTGTCTTTAAATATATCTGTCACAGAACGGTCGAATCTCCTATTCATAGGATTAAAATAATCAACACAATATATCAAACATCATAACACATGAATTGTATAATATTTAACTGTATTCATTGGTCAGACATTGCTATATTAAATACTTGACCATTCAGAGTAATTAATAGTACAATATGTGATTGTATGTACATGTACTAGTGTTGGTTTAGTTAACTATAACTAAAACCCCTTTTAGTAATGCATTGTGACATTTAGTTAACTAAAACCCCTTTTAGTAATGCATTGTGACATTTAGTTAACTAAAACCCCTTTTAGTAATGCATTGTGACAATTAGTTAACTAAAACCCCTTTTAGTAATGCATTGTGACATTTAGTTAACTAAAACCCCTTGTAGTAATGCATTGTGACATTTAGTTAACTAAAACCCCTTGTAGTAAGCCTAATATAATTTTAGCTAGTTAAACTATAGCTAAACTTTGAGAAACTAGGTATACTAAAGTATTTATTTTTGTTAAACCAAAACAATACATTTTATGTAGTTAAGTATTGTGTTATTTAAAGTGTTTGGTTACTGGATAGCAACTTGTTGTAGAAGTACCTGTTCTAACTTATACAAAATATTTTTTATTAAAGTAAGAAGAATGGAAAAAGGTTTTTGGGTTGTAGACATGAGAAAGTCAGCAATGATTATTAATGATCATCAAGCGAGTATATGGATATATATAATTATTTTGTTGATTTTATATATTTTCCAAATTTCCTTTCATTCTATTGCTCACTTTGAAGTGATCTCTGTATCAGGTGTGTAAAATGGATTACAGAACATGTCTGCATAAGCTTGATGCAACTTCTTAAAGAACTAATAATGAAAGAGATTTACAGTACATGAACACAGTACATCAACACAGTACATCAACACAGTACATCAACACAGTACATGAACACAGTACATCAACACAGTATATGAACACAGTACATGAACACAGCACATGAACACAGTATATGAACACAGCACATCAACACAGTACATCAACACAGTACATCAACACAGTATATGAACACAGTACATCAACACAGTACATCAACACAGTACATCAACACAGTACATCAACACAGTATATGAACACAGTACATCAACACAGTACATCAACACAGTACATCAACACATTACATGAACACAGCACATGAACACAGTACATCAACACAGTACAAGAACACAGTACATCAACACAGTACATCAACACAGTATATGAACACAGTACATCAACACAGTATATGAACACAGTATATGAACACAGTACATCAACACAGTACATCAACACAGTACATCAACACAGCACATCAACACAGCACATCAACACAGTACATGAACACAGTATATGAACACAGTACATGAACACAGTACATGAACACAGTACATGAACACAGCACATCAACACAGCACATCAACATAGTACATGAACACAGTATATGAACACAGCACATCAACACATTACATGAACACAGTACATGAACACAGTATATGAACACAGTATATGAACACAGTACATGAACACAGTATATGAACACAGTATATGAACACAGTATATGAACACAGTACATGAACACAGTACATGAACACAGTATATGAACACGGTACATGAACAACACAGTACATGAACAACACAGTACATGAACAAATATGAAGTGGGGAAGGAGTGTAAAAATAGTCCATTTATTAATTATGTCATTATTGTCACACTAAAACAACACAAATTAAGAATATAATATTAAAGCTGTCTTAATTTAAAGAAACTGGAGGCATCCATCAATCCATATACACATCCATCAGTACATATACACATCCATCGGTACATTCATCCAGCTGTTCATACATATGTACATCCACCTATCCGTCCATCCCCATCCATCCAGGGGAGCTAAGAAGTAGCTCCCTTCATCTTATTCCCTCTTGATACTAACCTGATTTATCTCTGTGTCCCGTGATTGACTTGTTGTATTTTCTGTTATTATTATAAATTTTGTACGAGTGTTTGTAGCATATCCGTATCTGAGAGGAACAAGAATAACAGGTATATCTATTGATGGATAGATGAATAAATGGATACAGTAATGATGGATGAACAACTAATACATCTATTTATAGATAGATGTATAAATGGATGAAGTAATGGATAGATAGATAGAAGAGATGTGATTTACAAATAGAAGAATGTTTGTATCTATAGATAGATAGATGAGTGGATGGATAGAAGGATGAATGGCTAGTAAAAAAAAAACAAGAAATCTATTAATAGGTACTAATAGATAAACATGCAAATATTCTTTTCATACATTTTATATTGCTCCGAGGGATAGAGAGGACCAAGATAATGTTCTCTGAAGTCAGTTCCTGCTCTACCTGTTCCAACTGATGATACTGTGTATGTGTGTGTGCGTGTGATATGCATTACAAAGATGTTGTCTGTACCATCTGCTGGTTTAGTCACAGTCATATTCCAGACTGGTCTTGGGACCCAACCTTTTATGCAATTGCGTAGAGTCAAGGGGTGTGGTATCACATGCATCATACATGTGTTTAGTTAAAATATAACATGTACTAATTCTTAACTGTTCTTATTAACATTTCGTAGGGAAAAGGGACAACTCACAAAGTGGACATACTAATGGAGTAGTCACTTTATACACTAGCTATTAGGGACAGTACATTAGCCACTCATACATCTCTGCTGAACAAAGTTGATGTGGTGCACATCCTTCGTGGAAACGCTCCTTTTATTTCCAAGGCCTTCTGCTGTCATCGTGGGCTCACTTCCTGGGTTTTTTAATGATATTCATGAGGTTACCGTACTGTCCCTTGCAGCTAATATTAATACACAGTCTAAATGCAAGTAATTAACAATCAGCTATTTCTGAGTCATTTCACATATTATATGTTATGAACAATATTAATTATTTTTAGATTGACGGACTTTTCTCTTCAATCACATCAATAGCTGTGTGTACAATATGATGAAATCCCATGTCATTTTCTATGTACGTTGATACTGTTCGAAGATAGAGAGGAAAGTTCTGAAAGTGGAAATATTTTATGTTCAGAAGTGATTATCACCAAATACTTACCTCTTTTGATATAACAGACACACATACAACAGCCATCTTTAATATGGCCACGCCCACATCACACCCATTGGAGAAACATGGCTACTGTTGGTCTAACTCCTCTTGAAGAAGAAAGAAGTGAATTTGGTTACTATATCGAACAAATAAGATTTAAAAACTTAAGACTAATCAGAAGAGCTCAGACCAGCTCAACTGGAAACGACTCTGACACCTGCATATTCTTTGTTCATGGCGGAGGAGGGAGGGCTTGTCAGTTCAAACATCAGATTCGTACTTTACAAGAAATGTTAGCACAAAATCATTTTCTGTACACTCTATCTATTGATATCAAAACATGGTGGAATGTATTGTTTCTTAAATACTAGACTTACATACATAAAGATGGTTGACTAGTTGTTGTAGCTCAGGGGTGAGAGCACTGGTAGCTGAAGTCAGTGGCGCTGGATTCGATTTTCCAGTGACTACCGGCATTTTTTTCACTTTCCTCTTTCAGCTTTATTCATAGAATTTAGTATTTATTTGGATTATTGTTTTTGATCAATTTAGAATACTGATATTGATACCCAGTAATCAAAATTCCAATTATTGCCCACAGCTATTTACTATCCTGTTGTGTTTAGTGATATTGTATTAGGAAGCTTTGCTATTAATGTTTTGTTTTGTTTTCTCAGTGCTGATGTTGTAGCATTTGATTTTCTTGGTCATGGAGACAGTCCAGCTCCTAATGTACCAGCTTTGTATACTGCCAATGAGGTCCGTTATATTATTAGTATACTATATGTAGTAATTTTAACAATTATTAATACTTATGATTATACATGTATATTTGATATACATTCTACATACTCTAATAACTTGTACAGAATACCAGTATTTTATACAAAGGGGGGAGTGCCCTGAGCCCCTGAGATGTTTCCCCTTTCATAGCAATGCAACGAAGTTAATGTTAATATATGTCTCAATCCCATTCTATATACTGATACAAGTCTCATTTTTTACTATGCATAGTTTAAAAGTTCTATTCATGATCTAATGGCAGTGTAAAAGGGCCAAATGAATATGTACAGACTATCATTTTAGTTAATAGCCTCCATTAATATCACTTACCACAGCATCTACAAGATCTGAATGAAGTTTTTATGCTCTATAAAAGAAGATACAACTTCATTGTCGCTCATTGCTATGGTGCTTTGCATACGTTGAGACTGATGAAGAATCTTAAAGAGAAAGAGTTGCTAGCTAGTGTGACAGGACTTGTTCTCATCTCTATTGGTCAACATTGTCCTTTTCCTTCTCACTGGCTTTTCAGTATACCAGCTTTCATTCTTGGTATGTATTATGTAATGACTTAATCATCGTCTACAATTACATGACTTTATGTGTGTGTAAATGATGACAATCTTGCTAAATTATTTTAAGAGTGATTCTACCTTCAGTTTTATAATGTTTATGTATTATAGTGACACTTCAGTATAAGAGTGAATACACTATGAGTGATTGCAAGTCCTTGTACATGTGCTTTGAATAATGATTGTGTTACTGCTACTATACTCCAGTTATTAAGTACTGAGAAGTAGAGAGATTGTTATTCTTTTTGATATAATTCATATTAGCTTTGTATTTACTGTTGCAGAATGGTTGAGACCATTAGCTAGGTCTTCATCAAATGCCACATTGTTCACTCCTGAAACTAAACCTGAACTAATTTCATTTGAAAACAGTATTAGTAATAACAATCACATGTATATGATGAAAGTACTGGCTTCTGATTGCAGTGATCCTGCCAGGTGGGCAACATGGCTGGAGGAAGGAAAGAATGCCATCACCGAGGGAGAAATAGCTACGCTAGTGATCTGCGGAGAGGGTGATGGTGTGTTTAGTGTTGATACCTGTCAAACATTAAGTCAATACCTTCATGTCCCTGAAGAACGATTCCATGTTATCAAAGGTGTTGGACATTTATCTATGCTCGAAAAACCTGAGATTGTAACTCCTTTGTTAAAACAATTTGTACAGCAGTTGTCATAGAATCAAAACTGTGTGAAAATCCTTACCGAGCCAGAATGACCAAAACACATTATAGCAGGAGCCTGATACAATCAATTGTGTAAAATTTAATTATTAATTGTTCTTTCTAATTGAGTTGTTAAATATTTGTCATTTCATGATATCGTTATTTATTATGTCTTTTTTATACAAAACAAAGAAAATTCATTTATCTATAGCAATATTAATAACTGTCAATTTTATACAAACTAAGAGAGAAAAACTATATAATTTATTACGAAAACTAAAGGTCATTCACGTTCACCTTGTTTAGTTTGGAAGGACCAATAATCTTTTTGCCAGCACCATTTTCATATAATTACCCTTCCCGTTCTTTTTTGTGTATGTCAAATTTCAATCCTTATTGAGTTACAATATAATCATGTATTAACCTTATGACGTTAAACTATACACTATAATACATATAAAATGATCATATTCTAATTTTGAGGTCATCATGAATGTGAACAGACCTTATTACTTGTTTCTTTATCTCTAAGTATGTTGTAATTAATTTAACAAAAGAAAAGCCATTAGAAGTTTATAATCTTTTTTCTTAAAGGTTTCTCTTATTTTGAAAACCCATAATAGTAAACATTTGGATACACTGCGAATTGTTAAGATAACAAATGTATTGGTTAGTACAGTTGCAAGGATTTAACAATTAGTTGGTTGTTCAGTATACATATATCTAATGCCATAGTTACATTTTCCTAATGATATTAAAATACGTAAGAGATATATATATACCAATTATCATGCCTAATATCTCATATTAAGAAGGTTTGGAAACCCAAAGTAATTTCATTAAAATATTTATCTGCTTCTTTGTATATCTGGATAGGGAAATTAAAATTGAATATAATTATATCACCATGCGGTCAACACGACCAATTAAAATACAATTTTCTTGCAACCAATAAATTAGTTATTTAGTTAGTTTACAACACTGGACTCTAATAATGTATTTATAACTGCAACACTATGATAAACTATAAAAAACAACCACTAAAAATTATACAAAAATCACACATACATACATATAATGTTGCTGCAATAATAAATAGATATAACTGCACAAATATCACACTTCACATAATTATAACATACATAGTATTCATCACATGTACGTACATAATTATATAGTCAGGATAGGACATCCCATTTTCAATGCTCTTTATTATTTAGTTGACTTGTCACTACTTCAAGCATATGCTTTAGTTCTTCATATTGGTGTTTGTGTATTTCTGAAGCCACTGTCATTTCATGTGTAAGTTGTCTAATTTCATATTGCTGCTTACTAAGTAACCTATATATGTCCTTGTCTTCTTCCTTTGCATTTTCTTTCAAAGATCTCCAAAAATGTCGCCATATCATACGAAAGCAGGAGACCTTATTATTATAATAAACAGTTACAATGCGTTTGTTAAAACGTTGAAGAACACATTTAGGGAGCCAAGTATCCATTCTGCTAAAAATAAGAACTTCATCGGTACGTTGTCTTATAATGGCATTCCTCCTGATAGTTTCTATATCCCCAACTGCTAAACCAATTAGAAGATTCATGACAGCAACAGCCAAAATACCGGCAGCAAGAAACACAAAGCAGTAAGTCAAGAAAGGATATTGGAGGGCATCGTTGTTAGATCTTCGGACGTAAGTCTCGTAATTAATCTCACCAAGTAAATATGAAAAGGTGATGAAAACTGAATCTCCTAGAGAAGTAAAAGGCATTGCATCCCCGACAAGAATGAAGAAAGTAAAAGCAAATGCAATGACAAAGAGAACACAGATGAATAGCACTTTAATTAAAGTGGATAACACTTCAATAAACATTATAACATAAACTCCAAACAGTTCAAATGGCCTTATATAGAGCGCCAAAGAAAACCAAGATGTAAACACTGCCACTGCTCCAGCCTCCCAAAATATAAAATCAAAACCATATTCGTGATACTTCCATGGAATTAGGAAAGCATACGTACAACTGAAACTCAACATTAAAATCCAAAATAAATCATACTGTACAATGTTGAAGACTCTGAGTCCAATGGATAAAACATTAGCAAGCCACACTATTGTGTTTAATAAGCATGAAATGAGAGTTATAAAACGAAGTACATTTGAGCTGACTGATGCTTCTGTGGTGGTGATGTTATCAGATGTAACCATAAAAGTAGTGGATATATTGAGACGAGTTGGTGATGTAACCAAGATGAAAGAAGAAAGAAAAATAACGTGTAGAAAAAAGAGTAAGAATTGGATACCATAAACGAGTCGACCATATCCACTCCATTTTGTTTTGAGATAACGGATCACAGTGGGATGGATAAGAAGAGAGACACGCTTAAACTTCAGCATAGTCTTGAGTGACTCCATTCCCTTTACTTGTCTCTCAACAACGCCTTTGGCAACATCTGTTGATTTGATTTTGTAATTTACCCTTGCAGATGACATCATTTCCATTTCTTTAGAAAGAAGTATTGTTTTTTCATCACATTTGTCTTCTTCAACCTCTCTTTTGTCAATCACATCATCTGGGAAGAGTCGCAAATATTTGAAATCATATTTTTCAAAGTAATCAATATTCTCTCGAGATAGTGAGCTTTTCTCTTGACAGTGATCTAAAACTGCCTTTGCTACATTTGGCATACACTTAATGAAACTAAGAAAAGGATGTTCTGAAAATCAAGGCATTCTTCACATCGTCGATGTTTCACAACTGTGAGTGCTAAAATGGTATTGTTTCTCTCGATAATCTTATCGAGAAATGTTTCACCATTGTGATTACGTGTAATGGGAATATCCAGGTCTAGGCATAGCTGTAAAATATTTGGAAAACCACTGTCAACTGCATGATGCAATGCTGTATTTCCTAAATCGTCTGCCTACTCTCGTTGGAATGAATAAGTTTGAAAGAGAGTCTGCGCACAATCTTCATGACCAAAATGAACAGCTGAAAGGAAAGGTGTATAACCACAATAGCATTTGTGTATCATTGCTCCTTGACTAACCAACAGCTCAATACAGGTGCGACAGCCATAGATGGCTGCATTGTGAAGTGGAGTACGACCTAATTTATCTGTCTCGTTCAGCATATGAGAAGAGACACGACTTTCCAAAAGTACGCTTAAAGCCTTCCAGTTGCCACCTTTTGCTGCTAAATGTAAATAGTTAGACCCTTTCTCATCTTTGAGATTCAGAAGTTGATTCTTCATTTTAGAAACCAGATGTAAAACAATATCTCCCTGTCCGTTTTGGAGAGCATAATGAAGGGGAGAGCAACCAGCTTTGTCTTGTTGGCATACCATTCCACAAGCCTTTGGATGCTGTAACAAGACTAGAAGAATTGCTATTCGGCTATTCAATACAGCATGATGAATAGCATTTTGTCCACAATAATCGAGTGTGTCAATGGAATCTCCACAAACGTTTATTAGTTCTTCCACTGCCCCTAAACTACCAAACATAATACCACAATGTAATGCAGTGTTACCTTCTGTATCAACCAGATGGATGTTTGCACCTTGATGGATTAGATATCGAATCACATGACCCCCATTTATGGAATGTGATCCCCAGTGTAGTGGTGTCTGGCCATTTTGTGAAGGAACATTGATAATCTCCTGGCCACAATGATCCACCATTGCTTGCACAATCTCCAAGCGACCCTGATAGCAAGCAAGATGAAAAGGTGGAATTTGGTCACCATTTTGACAGACTGGTAAAGCCCCAAATTCAAGAAGAACCTTTACAACATTCAAATGGCCAGCATCTATAGCTGCATGTAATGGTGTACTATTTTCTTCATCAAGTAACTTTAGAATGCTTTCAATGTGATATCCATGTTGAACTGCATGTGTTATAATGTAACGAAGAACCCTGGATGAGCCTGAACGAGCTGCTAAGTGAAGAGGAGTGAGGTTATCAGCATCAGTAGCACAGAGGCGAAATGGTGTTTTCCTTTTCCATTCTTCCATGCAATTGCTAATAATATCAACGACATCGATATAGTCGTATTCAGCTGCAATGTGAAGTGGTGTACGACTACGATAACCTTGTACAAATAGGTCGATTGATTCGTGTTGTAAAAAAGCTCGTGCAAGGTTGGTATTACCAGTGCGGACTGCAATGTGCAAGGGAGCATCTTGGTTACTATTAAGGATCGTATCATTAGCACCATGGTCAAGGAGGAGGTGTATAGATTCATAATGAGCTTGTGTGGTTGCAATATGAAGATATTGCAACCACACAAGTCCTAGGGTAGCTCAGAGCCCTTGTCCCAAAACTCTTGCCCTGAGTTCTTGTCCCGAAGCCCTTGCTCAGTTGTTAGGAAAGTGTCTCATGATTATTTATGAGTTAAATTAGGTAATATGTCTTTTTTTAGTGCAATTTTAATGAATGTTTATGGGAATGATTACAATTATAGCACATTTTTATTTGTTTATGTTCGCATGTTTGTCTTATCCGTCTCGTTCACAGTGGGAGGAAATGTCAGTTCTGACGTAAGTGCATCACTTTGTTTTTATTTGTGGTTGTATACCACTCCCGGTTTTTCTGAAAACCCAAGAAGTCAAAAGATTACCTTTAAAATTCACAATTACATATAATTACCCATATCATGTACATGTGATTGTGAAGCCTTTTTAGCAAATGGTGGAAGATGAGAAAAAGATAGAGAAGAGTTAGAGAAAGAGAATAAGAATGTTTGGTCAAGTATGCTAGCCTTCAATTCGCAAATATATAGTACATAAATTTAATTAGTTATGATTGTAGATAATAATTCTTTCAATGACCGTACTACACTACTATGCTTAGAACATACTACGCTTGCCTAGCTTAAACAACTAAAGGTGGTATTAAGCTAGCTATATACGATTATCATTTTTTATTTTGAAAACCTGTAATAATCATCGCAACACTACAATAAACTTAAAAAATAACCTGGTACTTAAATTTATAAATAATTATTATTTTATACAAAAAAAACACCAACATATAATTGAATGTCACAATAACAAATAAAATAGCTACACAATTTATATATCATCACACTTTACGTAATTATAACACACATATAGTAATTATCACGTGTGTACATATATAGATTACTATCAAACATTCTTACAAAATACGTCAGTCAGGATATAGGACATCCCATTTTCAATTCTCTTTATTATTTAGTCGACTTGTGACTAGTTCAAGCATATGCTTTAGTTCTTCATATTGGTGTTTGTGTATTTCTGAAGCTATTGTCATTTCATGTGTAAGTTGTCTAATTTCATATTGCTGCTCACTCAGTAACCTATACACGTCTTTGTCTTCATCTTCTGCATTTTCTTTCAAAGATCTCCAAAAATGTCGCCATATCATACGAAAGCAGGAGACCTTCTTATTATAATAAATAGTTACGATGCGTTTGTTAAAACGTTGAAGAATGCATTTAGGGAGCCAAGTATCCATTCTGCTAAAAATACGAACTTCATCGGTACGTTGTCTTATAATGGCATTCCTCCTGATAGTTTCTATATCCCCAACTGCTAAACCAATTAGAAGATTCATGACAGCAACAGCCAAAATACCGGCAGCAAGAAGTACAAACAAGTAAGTCAAGAAAGGATATTGGAGGGCATTGTTGTTAGATCTTCGGACATAAGTCCCATAATTAATCTCACCAAGTAAATATGAAAAGGTGATGAAAAACGAATCTCCTAGAGAAGTAAAAGGCATTGCATCCCCGACAAGAATGAAGAAAGTAAAAGCAAATGCAATGACAAAGAGAACACAGATGAATAGCACTTTAATTAAAGTGGATAACACTTCAATAAACATTGTAACATAAACTCCAAACAGATCAAATGGCCTTATATAGAGCACCAAAGAAAACCAAGATGTAAACACTGCCACTGCTCCAGCCTCCCAAAATATAAAATCAAAACCATATTCGTGATACTTCCATGGAATTAGGAAAGCATACGTACAACTGAAACTCAACATTGTAATCCAAAATAAATCATACTGTACAATGTTGAAGACTCTGAGTCCAATGGATAAAACATTAGCAAGCCACACTATTGTGTTTAATAAGCATGAAATGAGAGTTATAAAACGAAGTACATTTGAGCTGACTGATGCTTCTGTGGTGGTGATGTTATCAGATGTAACCATAAAAGTAGTGGATATATTGAGACGAGTTGGTGATGTAACCAAGATGAAAGAAGAAAGAAAAATAACGTGTAGAAAAAAGAGTAAGAATTGGATACCATAAACGAGTCGACCATATCCACTCCATTTTGTTTTGAGATAACGGATCACAGTGGGATGGATAAGGAGAGAGACACGCTTAAACTTCAGCATAGTCTTGAGTGACTCCATTCCCTTTACTTGTCTCTCAACAACGGCTTTGGCAACATCTGTCGATTTGATTTTGTAATTCACCCTTGCAGATGACATCATATCCATTTCTTTAGAAAGAAGTATTGTTTTTTCATCAGCTTCGTCTTCTTCAACTTCTTCTTCTCCTTTGTCAACCACATCATCTGGGGAGAGTCGCAAATATTTGAAATCATATTTTTCGAAGTAATCAATATTCTCTTGAGATAGTGAGCTTTTCTCTTGACAGTGATCTAAAACTGCCTTTGCTACATTTGGCATACACTTAATGAAACTAAGAAAAGGATGTTCTGATTCTTCAAGAACGGGAAAATCAAGGCATTCTTCACATCGTCGATGTTTCACAACTGTGAGTGCAAAAACAGTATTGTTTCTCTCGATAATCTTATCGAGAAATGTCTCACCATTGTGGTTACGTGTGATGGGGATATCGAGGTCTAGGCATAGGTGTAAAACTGCTGCACAACCACTATCAACTGCATGATGTAATGCTGTATTTCCTAAATCGTCCGTCCACTCTCGTTGGAATGAATGTGTTTGAAAGAGAGTCTGCGCACAATCTTCATGACCAAAATGAACAGCTGAAATGAAAGGTGTATATCCAAAATAGCATTTGTGTATCATTGCTCCTTGACTAAGCAGCAGCTCAATGCAGTTGTGATGACCATGAATGGCTGCATTGTGAAGTGGAGTACGACCTAATTTATCTGTCTCGTTCAGCATATGAGAAGAGACACGACTTTCCAAAAGTACGCTTAAACCCTTCCAGTTGCCACTTTTTGCTGCTAAATGTAAATAGTTAGACCCTTTCTCATCTTTGAGATTCAGAAGTTGATTCTTCATTTTAGAAACCAGATGTAAAACAATATCTCCCTGTCCGTTTTGGAGAGCATAATGAAGGGGAGAGCAATCAGCTTTGTCTTGTTGGCATACCATTTCACAAGCCTTTGGATGCTGTAACAAGACTAGAAGAATTGCTATTCGGTTATTCAATACAGCATGATGAATAGCATTTCGTCCACAATAATCGAGTGTGTCAATGGAATCTCCACAAACTTTTATTAGTTCTTCCACTGCCCCTAAACTACCAAACATAATACCACAATGTAATGCAGTGTTACCTTCTGTATCAACCAGATGGATGTTTGCACCTTGATGGATTAGATATCGAATCACATGACCCCCATTTATGGAATGTGATCCCCAGTGTAGTGGTGTCTGGCCATTTTGTGAAGGAACATTGATAATCTCCTGGCCACAATGATCCACCATTGCTTGCACAATCTCCAAGCGACCCTGATAGCAAGCAAGATGAAAAGGTGGAATTTGGTCACCATTTTGACAGACTGGTAAAGCCCCAAATTCAAGAAGAACCTTTACAACATTCAAATGGCCAGCATCTATAGCTGCATGTAATGGTGTACTATTTTCTTCATCAAGGAACTTTAAAACACCTTCAATGGGATATCCATGTTGAACTGCATGTGTTATCATGTAACGAAGAACCTTGGATGAGCCTGAACGAGCTGCTAAGTGAAGAGGAGTGAGGTTATCAGCATCAGAAGCACAGAGGCGAAATGATGTTTTCTTTTTCCATTCTTCTACTACAAAAGAACAAGTGCTAATAATATCAACGATATCGATATAGTCGTATTCAGCTGCAATGTGAAGTGGTGTACGATTACGATAACCTTGTACAACTAGGTCGATTGATTCGTGTTGTAAAAAAGCTCGTACAAGGTTGGTATTACCAGTGCGGACTGCAATGTGCAAGGGAGCATCTTGGTTACTATTAAGGATCGTATCATTAGCACCATGGTCAAGGAGGAGGTGTATAGATTCATAATGAGCTTGTGTAGTTGCAATATGAAGAGCTGTGTTACCATCATTGTCTAATGCATTAATAGGGACGCCTTTATCAAGTAGGTACGTCATCGTATCTACTTGATTTTTGCTAGCAGCTGCATGTAAAAGAGAAGCATACTTTTCATCCCTCACCTTAATCGACAAGTCTGTGAGCTCAAGTCTTGCTTTTAGCATTTCTAGTTCACCTTCTTGAGCAAGTTCATGAGGATCACGATGCATGGCTTCCTCTGCAAGACTCATCATCTCAATACTAACTTCCTTACTGCCTTTTCGTCTTAGTTTCCTTGATGAAATCTTACTCTGCTCTGGAGATGCATTCATCCATGCTATAGTCTTTCCAACTGTTTGTAGCTTCAGGTGTGTTTCTGCTCTGACTGCCATGACCAATGTACTGTTACAGTAGAAACTTCAGAATGATGCTGAGATATGTAAAGGTGAGCAGGATAGCATGACTAAATAAGGGTGAGGAGGAGTTGACTGGTGACAGGTGTAACAACAACTACACCTTTGTGCTCTATACAAACTTTGTTATTCAGTATACATTCAGCATATTTGAATACACGTGATGCATCTACATGTCACAATATGATTGAGCAAATCAACATAATTATTGGTGTGCAGCCACAATGATACAATAAGTAATGAAAACTATTTTTGTTTCGCAGATTATAATCATGTAATTCACTAATATTAAAATTTGCATGAAAAAAGTACTTTACACTAAGTGTCAACCACTTTGTTTTGAAGTTACAAGTTATAATTATTCTTGATAGCCCATTGTTAATTAACTCGACACTGGCAAAGCTACAAGCCCCACCCATGTTCTAAACACAAAAAACATATAGTATGCCGATCCCTAAAAAGTTACCAGGATCAGGAGGAGCTATAGGTACCTCTTCAGCAGGAGTTCCTAGTAGTGGTCAAGATACGAAAGTTCTTTTAGGACGTTATAGTGTAGGACGTCACCTCGGTAGTGGAAACTTTGGTAGTGTATACTTGGTTACTGACATGAAAGATTATGACAGGTTTGTAAGTATAATATATATATATATATATATATATATAGTACTCTGAAAGTAACCAGAATCAAAGATTTGCGAAGTATGTAGCAATGCACCGATAATTTAGTATCAGTATTGGTTATTACTGAAAGATGTAACTGATATTGTAATAAGTGTATTAACATCATTAATCCCTTTATGTTACTTGTAATTATTGTGAAAATGCTCATTTTCATTGAGATATCAGAAACCAGGAGGTAGATGTAATGCCATGTCGATATTGGTTATCAGTACATATCTAAAGTGATTATCAGTTTATAGGAATATTGCTAAAATCCCATATTGGTGCATTGCTAAATGTATGTGTAATGAAAATTAATCATTCAGTCCGTTATTTCAACTAACCAGGAAGGTGTTGAAAAAGATAAAAGTTGGAGAGATACAACCAGATGAAACAATCGAAGCAGTGAAAGAAGCCACTTTGCTCTCTCAGGTAAGTTTGTGAAACTCACTTTTGCAGTCATTGTTGAATCAATTTTTGAGCAGCTGGATCACCCGGCAATTGTGAAATTTCATGATAGTTTCTTGGATGGTGAATTCTTCTTCATATTGACGGAATATTGTGAGGTATGCATCAAACGGTTTCCCTGATAGCAACACATGATGAAATAATTATACTCAACATTGTATGTACTAATGTGTAATATGAACACTCAATTAAATGCATAGTTAATAAATGAAATCTATAATATTTTTCTTGCCATACCAAAGGGAGGAGATCTGGATAATATGATAAAGCAAGTTAAAGAGGCAGGGAAGGTGCTTGATCAATCTTTAGTATTGGATTGGTTTGTACAGCTGACTAATGCTGTTCGATATATTCATGACAGGTATAGTAAAATATATATATCATGATAATGTATGTCTGATGAAGATCAGTTTTATATCCTCTTTCATTTTGTTTAGGAGAGTGTTACACAGAGATTTAAAAACAAGGTAAGTGAAATTGTTTAAATACTTATTAACCTCACACATAAGTGATATAGCATTTAGTACTATCAGTGGTATTTTGTGAGAAAAAATCTATTCAATGAAAACAGAGCTTTTGATAACCTCATATGGTACACCATTGGCTCAAAGAGCTTCTTATTTGGCACTGTACAGTTCTCTCTTTGGGCCAGATGGAGCAGTTAAATATGATTATATTGTCACTAACAGCATTAACTGTTTGTTAATTGGCTCAAGATATATTTCCAATGGCGCACACGCTAACCATTGTTGAGCAAATCTGGCCCATGCTTCAAACATATCAAAAACTCTGAATGAAAGGTAAAGTTGATATTTGAAAGTGTCTACACTCGCTTTTCTCAAGTTCCAGTCGTTTAGTATTTAAGAGTTCCTAGGAATCGGGGTTCAAATTACAGCTGCTATATGGAATGTTTTCTTTTCTTCTCTTATCTGTTCATGATCATTCATCAAATTGTCATACATCAATCTTCATCTGCTGTACATCTATTGTATATTGTAGTCTATCTTTGGGGTTAACACTTTTTAAAACTCCTTTTCAATTCTAACTAGGAACATATTTCTCAAGGAGGGGAAGATTAAACTAGGAGACTTTGGTATTTCACGTATTCTGATGGGTACTTCAGATTATGCAACTACCTTCACTGGTACCCCTTACTACATGAGTCCAGAAGTCTTGAAACAAAACGGCTATAATTCAAAATCTGACATTTGGTAAGAGATTGTTTAACTGTTGAAAACACTTTAAAGTCCTTCATGATCTATGTCTGAGTAGACTCATAGTTAGAGTGACTGGATCATATTCCAAAGTTTATTAAAAGAAAACTGCTCTGCACAATGTTTCGGCTTTATATCCTTCTTCAAATGTGACAAACGTTTAATAGAATGCATAAACCATTTTTCAAATCGGGATTGACTATAGCATTTCAGTTAGCTATAGTTTCGCTCACAAAGCATACTAAAGTTGAGAAGGTTTTATTGGTTTCTAAATTCATATTTCTTTGGTGTTTTGAGCATTAATAAATGTAAGCCTGTAGGCCTGTAGCCCATTGAATAACAATTACTAACAATTACTAACAATTACTAAAAACAAACAGTATATTTACATATTTTATTATAGTTTAATAGTTTTATTGTGCAGTATTACATTATATTGAGAGTCCATCACATGAATGTACATGTGTATATGTATTTCATTTAACAGCTGGTAGCCAGACTCATTAGATTGTAAAATCTTCAACTGATAATTATTATTAATAGATTAATAATTGTTATGAATTCCTGATATGTATTGTGTAGCCATCACAAGAATACATCTTATAATATACTGTATATAACCAGCTGTTAATCATATTCTATACAGGTCATTAGGAGTGGTTTTGTATGAGCTTTGTACATTGGAACATGCTTTTACAGCTGAGGTGAGCTAATGCATAATGCTAAGGGAATATATTTTGGCTTAATTTATAACTTGTCCTATATCTAGGATGCTGCAATATGACTCCATCAGAAACTTAATTTTAACCTAAAACCTCAAAATATAATCTGAACCCCAACCCTAAACTAATCCTGAACCCAAACCCTAAACTAATCCTGAACCCTAAACTGTTAACCATAAATCAAATCTGAAATCCAGCAAATTTTGGTTGGGCTGGTTTTTGTATGGATCAGATTGTAAATTTGGTTGTAACAGATACATAATTATATCAAATGTTATTTGTTCGCAGAATTTATTGGCTGTAATGTATAAAATTGTTGAAGGTATTCCACCTCGGCTACCCGATCACTTTAATCCATCTCTAAGATTTCTTTTTATCAGGTGAAGCATTAGAGACATGAATGTTCATGAATTCTTGTATTATTCTATTTTCATCCTCCCTCTGATAAACACACTCATTAGAATGTTAGATAAAGATCCTAGAAAAAGACCCACTGCAGTGGAAATATTACAAGACCATTTTATAAAACACCACATGGAGGTAAAACACATCACTTAAATATTCAGTTATCAAGAGCCGGAGTCTGGGGTTCAGTGAGGAATCTCTGATCTTTCCAGTCAATCCTGAAAAGGGTCTGATGGTATTAAAGTCTTTGCCATTCTGTTTTTTACTCTGAATACTAGAGCTCTGTTAAAAGTGTAACTCAAGTCTAAGTACTAGAGCTCTATTAAAAGTGTAACTCTAGTCTAAGTACTAGAGCTCTATTAAAAGTGTAACTCTAGTCTAAGTACTAGAGCTCTATTAAAAGTGTAACTCTAGTCTAAGTACTAGAGCTCTATTAAAAGTGTAACTCTAGTCTAAGTACTAGAGCTCTCTTAAAAGTGTAACTCTAATCTAAGTACTAGAGCTCTATTAAAAGTGTAACTCTAGTCTAAGTACTGGAGCTCTCTTAAAAGTGTAACTCTAGTCTAAGTACTAGAGCTCTCTTAAAAGTGTCACTCTAGTCTTAGTACACGATTCATGCTGAACTGAAGTACTCCTTCAAAATTCTATGCAAAAGCTATTTGGTTTCAAGTTTCTCATACAATAATAACAACAATATCCATTCTGACTGTTATGAATATAATTATATCAAATATGTTTTGTATAAACAGGGACTTAGTCAAAAGTTGGCTATGAAACTAAGCTCTAGTAGAAGAGATCCTTCAGAAGAAGCAAAAGCTATCGCTAGAGCGTTGTAAGTTTTGTAAGTTAATACAATAATTGAATTATATTTCGTGACTTCACTAGGGGTCCTCTTAAAAAGAAAGAATCAAATCAGCACCTCAAGAAGAAACAATTAGGTAGCGATACTACTGATGGAAAAACGGACAGACCTTTAACTCCAAGGTATAGAAAATTTCATCTAATATTCACATCATAACTTCTCTATTTTTTAATTTAATAAGTAATCAGATTCCCAGTAATTTACAACAAGTGCATTTTAGTCTTATTCAAAAAAATAGTGGAATGGTGAACAATTAAATATAACCTGTTTACCAAAATTATTTTGCAGGATATGCAAAGGTCCCTTTTTGTAATATTTTATTAACATGAACCAAATATGTACATCATGTGACCCTCCTCAGTCCCCCAGCCACCCCGTCCACTTAGAAAAGGGATTCAATAATGGAATTACATATTATAATATTGTCATAGGGAAAAAATGTTGAATAGAAAGTCACAAAAAGCTGAAGAAGAGGCTGAAAAAATTAGGTAAGTGGTGAACTGTTTGAAAAAAAGTATATCTAGCCATTGGCAGTTATGTATTGTCACCGCACTGTCACCTGATTGTCACCTGATTCAACCTAAATGATAAATTTGGAAAGTAATAAGTTTAAGAGTCTATTATATCACAATAGGCTTGCAGCTGTTCAGAATTTCTCTGAAAATCAGAAAAGATATAAAGAAATAAAGAAAAAGAAGGTAAATGCTAATTGGAGTTAGGAATGTCATGATGTTGTCTCGGTCTCTCTCTCTCTCTCTCTCTCTCTCTCTCTTGTTGTATTCCACTATTCACTGATCACTTCTTTCTCATAGTCAAAAAAGATTGTTCCTCCTTGGGTTGGAGAACATCCAGACATATTTGATGATCCCAATTTTTCAATCACTGCTATCGATTTGACGACACAAGGACAAGGAAAAAAGGAGAAAGACATAAATGATTCGTTAATGGATTTATCACTTGGAAGTTTATCGACATCAACCAAAGATCCTTCCCTAGAAAAAATGGAACATTATGACCAAGAAATGGAATCAGTAGTAATGATGGAAGGTTAGTCTAGCTCAACTTAATTGTTAAAATATTTTATTAGTTAGTTCATTACAACTACGACATAACATTATCTCTATTAGTAAGGCAGTATGCACTAAACAACAGCTTTTTGGAGAGTTATTTAAGCTTATTTTCAATGCTTTTTGTCTAGATAATATTCCAGAGGATCCGTTAGCTGCTGAAACATACTACATGTACTCACAAGTAAGTTATATTGCATTTGTGTATGTGTGTGTGTGTGTGTGTGTTGTTTGTGTGTGTGTGAGTGTGTGTTTTGTGTATGTGTGTGTGTAATTTATTATTCCATCTTCATCTTTCAGTCTGATGATTTTGAAATGGATGTTTCTTCAGGCAGTTTAGAATCAGACGTGAGCAAATACAATTTTTTTTAATACATTTAATTTACACATTATTATATTCTCCTAGGATGACTATCAAGCTATTATTCATTGTATTACTGAAGCACTGGAGCTACCAGAAACAAAAAGTGTGTTGAAAAGAAAAAAATATAATCTCATTAGGAGATTATGTGAACCTACGTTATCTATAAAGTAGTTTGTCAGTCTATTACGTACATATCTTATCTTTTTGTAAACCTCCTGAAATTGCAATAGGAACCACTATACTAACAGTACCAAAATTCCAATATGACTCTATCAGAACCATTATACTTAAAACGCTATCTAGAATTGGACTTAACTCCAAACCCTAAATCCAGCATGTTTATATAAAATGTGTCAGTTACTTTGTACATCAAGTTGGAATATATTTTAAACTATAAACATAATAATTATTATTATGTATATATGTTTGTACATATAATTATATTTAGTAATATAATTCACTCATTGCACTTTTATAACTCATAATAATGACAGGTGATCAGATACTAACAGAACTTCCAAATGCTGTACCTCCAAAACCTGAATCTCATGACGAGTTTTCACCTTTCTCACCTTTGGCACGAGAGAAAAGAATAGCTCTACTCAAGGAGTATCCTTTAAAATCATAGTAATAATTATCAATCTATTTATGATAGCATTATAAGTCTGTGGGTCACCATTTCATGATCGTCAAGCACAAGTAAGTGCATACTGAATTACAAAACCAGTTTCAGATAAGTCCCAAACTGACAATCAGCTGCAGGTAATTCAGATTCAGTGGCGACAATTACCTCCTCATAAACCTAAATTGTCATTGTACTATCATTCCACTATAAATTCCAAACCTTGATTCAATTGCTCAGAGAGGGTAAAAAGGTGTTAGGACCAGATGTATTTCATCATGTTTATGAATATCTCAAAGCTGCAAGACAGAAGGGAAGTCAAGTAAATGAAGCTGATGTTATGTGCGAATTGAGAAAAATCACATCAAATACTAGAGACTGTTTTATTGTAGATCAACTAGTGTTTCTTGAAAAACAGGAAAATGATGGTTATTAATATTATTGTTATTGGTATTAAAATTATTTTTTAAATTTCATTAACTGTACCTGCAATATTATAATTATATAAACCAAAACATCTGCTACTAAAGGTGATTTACGTTCACATAGTCCTCAGAAAAATGTTCATAACTTTAGTTTGGAATGACTAACAATCTTTTCACCTGCATCAGTTTCATATAATCCCTTGTGTATGTCAAACCATTGCTTCATTATTGAGTTACAATATAATCATGTATTAACCTTATGACATTAAACTATACACTATGTTATATATAAAGTCATCACATAATTTTGAGGACATTGTGAATGTGAACAGACTATAGTTCTTTTGTCTTTAATCTGATTATCGAAGAAACAAAACGACAATTGATATGAAGCCTTTATGTTTTATAACATTGCTCTTGAACATCTGCTAGTAGTTCTTTCATTATCAAGAAGACGTTTTCCTGTATTTAAGAGAAAAGATTATAAACTTCTAATGGCTTTTCTTTTGTTAAATTATAATTATGTTAATTACAACATACTTAGAGATAAAGAAACATTCATGATGACCTCAAAATTAGAATATGTTGTAATATTTATAGTGTATAGTTTAATGTCATAAGGTTAATACATGATTATATTGTAACTTAATAATGAAGCAAGGGATTGAAGTTTGACATACACAAAAAAGAACGGGAAGGATAATTATATGAAAATGGTGCAGGCAAAAAGATTATTGGTCCTTCCAAACTAAAGTTATGAAAATAAAAACGTGCTATAATTGTAGTCATTCCCATTTAAAATTGCACTAAAAAAGACATATTACCTAATTTAACTCATGAATAATCATGAGACACTTTCCTAACAACTGAGCAAGGGCTTTGGGACAAGAACTCGGGGCAAGGGTTTTGGGATAAGGGCTCTGAGCTAGCCTAGGGTTTTGGGACGAGGGTTTAGGATTAGGGTTTTGGGGACAAAGGTTTGCAATAGTGTTGTTTTAGTCAACTATAACTATAACTAAAACCCCTTTTAGTAAGGCATTGTGACTTTTAGTTAACTAAATTACAAGTCTACTGTAACTAAATAAAATGAAAATTGGCCAATAATGGACACTTAGTTAACTAAAACTAAAACCCTTTCAATAAGCCTAATATTGTTTTAGTTATAACTAGTTTGAGAAACCAGGCATACTATGACTATAACTAAAACTGAGTGGTTGCTATAGTCACACTAAAACAACACTAGTTTACAGCTAGGGTTTTGGGCCAAGGACTCGGTGGTGGGGAACGAATACGGTTGGAAAATCTGCTGTTGCCAAGAATATCACTTTGGCATAAAAACAAGTCCCTTTCTTATGGAGAGTTCCTTCATGTAGCAGTCACTGCTACAAATAGTTAGCAAAAACACAATCCACTCACTATTTATAGTAGCATACAAGCCTTACAACGATACTGTCTAGAACTGTAATGCTACATGAAGAAGTTTAATCTGCAGGGCTTGTGACAGTTTTTTTTTAGGTATTTAGAAATATGTGTACTTCTATTAGCAATTATTGTCAGCCTTCATAATAATTTGTTTCATGTAGATCTAACATTTTTACTGTACTTTAACATTATCTATAATGGATTGAACAGACAAACATGCTAATTGTATAGTGAGTAATTAATGAGCTGAAATCACACAGGTGTAGTTGTTGGTCAACAATTCACCTCCTCCTTGCCCTTATTTGGTCATGGTATCCTTATCATATCTCAGTCTTCATTCAGTTGGTTGTAGTAACATTATATTGCTCATGGCGGTCAGAGCAGAAACACATCTGAAGCTACAAACAGTTGGGAAATCTATAGCTTGGATGAATGCATCTCCAGAGCAGAGTAAGATCTCATCAAAGAAACTAAGACAAAAAGGCAGTAAGAAAGTTAGTATTGAGATGATGTGTCTGACAGAAGATGCCATGCATTGTGATCCCCATGAACTTGCTCAAGAAGGTGAACTAGAAATGCTAAAAGCAAGACTTGAGCTCACAGATTTGTCAATTAAGGTGAGGGATGAAAAGTATGCTTCTCTTTTACATGCAGCTGCTAGCAAAAATCAAGTAGATACGATGACGTACCTACTTGATAAAGGCGTCCCTATTAATGCATTAGACAATGATGGTAACACAGCTCTTCATATTGCAACCACACAAGCTCATTATGAATCTATACACCTCCTCCTTGACCATGGTGCTAATGATACGATCCTTAATAGTAATCAAGATGCTCCCTTGCACATTGCAGTCCACACTGGTAATACCAACCTTGCACGAGCTTTTTTACAACACGAATCAATCGACCTATTTGTACAAGGTTATCGTAATCGTACACCACTTCACATTGCAGCTGAATACGACTATATCGATGTCGTTGATATTATTAGCAATTGCATGGAAGAATGGAAAAGGAAAACACCATTTCGCCTCTGTGCTACTGATGCTGATAACCTCACTCCTCTTCACTTAGCAGCTCGTTCAGGCTCATCCAGGGTTCTTCGTTACATTATAACACATGCAGTTCAACATGGATATCACATTGAAAGCATTCTAAAGTTACTTGATGAAGAAAATAGTACACCATTACATGCAGCTATAGATGCTGGCCATTTGAATGTTGTAAAGGTTCTTCTTGAATTTGGGGCTTTACCAGTCTGTCAAAATGGTGACCAAATTCCACCTTTTCATCTTGCTTGCTATCAGGGTCGCTTGGAGATTGTGCAAGCAATGGTGGATCATTGTTGTAAAAAGATTATTGATGCTCCTTCACAAAATGGGCAGACACCACTACACTGGGCATCACATTCCATAAAAGGGGGTCATGTGATTCGATATCTAATCCATCAAGGTGCAAACATCCATCTGGTTGATACAGAAGGTAACACTGCATTACATTGTGGTATTATGTTTGGTAGTTTAGGGGCAGTGGAAGAACTAATAAACGTTTGTGGAGATTCCATTGACACACTCGATTGTTGTGGACAAAATGCTATTCATCATGCTGTATTGAATAGCCGAATAGCAATTCTTCTAGTCTTGTTACAGCATCCAAAGGCTTGTGGAATGGTATGCCAACAAGACAAAGCTGGTTGCTCTCCCCTTCATTATGCTCTCCAAAACGGACAGGGAGATATTGTTTTACATCTGGTTTCTAAAATGAAGAATCAACTTCTGAATCTCAAAGATGAGAAAGGGTCTAACTACTTACATTTGGCAGCAAAAGGTGGCAACTGGAAGTCTTTAAGCATGCTTTTGGAAAGTCGTGTCTGTTCTCATATGCTGAACGAGACAGATAAGTTAGGTTGTACTCCACTTCACAATGCAGCCATCTATGGTCATCACACCTGTATTGAGCTGTTGCTTAGTCAAGGAGCAATGATACACAAATGCTATAGTGGTTATACACCTTTCCTTTCAGCTGTTCATTTTGGTCATGAAGATTGTGCGCAGACTCTCATTCAAACTTATTCATTCCAACGAGAGTGGGCAGACGATTTAGGAAATACAGCATTGCATCATGCAGTTGACAGTGGTTTTCCAAATATTTTACAGTTATGCCTAGACCTGGATATTCCCATTACACGTAATCACAATGGTGAAACATTTCTCGATAAGATTATCAAGAGAAACAATACCATTTTAGCACTCACAGTTGTGAAACATCGACGATGTGAAGAATGCCTTGATTTTCCCGTTCTTGAAGAATCAGAACATCCTTTTCTTAGTTTCATTAAGTGTATGCCAAATGTAGCAAAGGCAGTTTTAGATCACTGTCAAGAGAAAAGCTCACTATCTCGAGAGAATATTGATTACTTTGAAAAATATGATTTCAAATATTTGCGACTCTTCCCAGATGATGTGATTGACAAAAGAGAGGTTGAAGAAGACAAATGTGATGAAAAAACAATACTTCTTTCTAAAGAAATGGAAATGATGTCATCTGCAAGGGTGAATTACAAAATCAAATCAACAGATGTTGCCAAAGGCGTTGTTGAGAGACAAGTAAAGGGAATGGAGTCACTCAAGACTATGCTGAAGTTTAAGCGTGTCTCTCTCCTTATCCATCCCACTGTGATCTGTTATCTCAAAACAAAATGGAGTGGATACGGTCGACTCGTTTATGGTATCCAATTCTTACTCTTTTTTCTACACGTTATTTTTCTTTCTTCTTTCATCTTGGTTACATCACCAACTCGTCTCAATATATCCACTACTTTTATGGTTACATCTGATAACGTCACCACCACAGAAGCATCGGTCAGCTCAAATGTACTTCGTTTTATAACTCTCATTTCATGCTTATTAAACACAATAGTGTGGCTTGCTAATGTTTTATCCATTGGACTCAGAGTCTTCAACATTGTACAGTATGATTTATTTTGGATTACAATGTTGAGTTTCAGTTGTACGTATGCTTTCCTAATTCCATGGAAGTATCACGAATATGGTTTTGATTTTATATTTTGGGAGGCTGGAGCAGTGGCAGTGTTTACATCTTGGTTTTCTTTGGCGCTCTATATAAGGCCATTTGAACTGTTTGGAGTTTATGTTATAATGTTTATTGAAGTGTTATCCACTTTAATTAAAGTGCTATTCATCTGTGTTCTCTTTGTCATTGCATTTGCTTTTACTTTCTTCATTCTTGTCGGGGATGCAATGCCTTTTACTTCTCTAGGAGATTCAGTTTTCATCACCTTTTCATATTTACTTGGTGAGATTAATTACGAGACTTACGTCCGAAGATCTAACAACGATGCCCTCCAATATCCTTTCTTGACTTACTGCTTTGTGTTTCTTGCTGCCGGTATTTTGGCTGTTGCTGTCATGAATCTTCTAATTGGTTTAGCAGTTGGGGATATAGAAACTATCAGGAGGAATGCCATTATAAGACAACGTACCGATGAAGTTCTTATTTTTAGCAGAATGGATACTTGGCTCCCTAAATGTGTTCTTCAACGTTTTAACAAACGCATTGTAACTATTTATTATAATAATAAGGTCTCCTGCTTTCGTATGATATGGCGACATTTTTGGAGATCTTTGAAAGAAAATGCAAAGGAAGAAGACAAGGACATATATAGGTTACTTAGTAAGCAGCAATATGAAATTAGACAACTTACACATGAAATGACAGTGGCTTCAGAAATACACAAACACCAATATGAAGAACTAAAGCATATGCTTGAAGTAGTGACAAGTCAACTAAATAATAAAGAGCATTGAAAATGGGACATCCTATCCTGACTATATAATTATGTACGTACATGTGATGAATACTATGTATGTTATAATTATGTGAAGTGTGATATTTGTGCAGTTATATCTATTTTTATTGCAGCAACATTATATGTATGTATGTGTGATTTTTGTATAATTTTTAGTGGTTGTTTTTATAGTTTATCATAGTGTTGCAGTTATAAATACATTATTAGAGTCCAGTGTTGTAAACTAACTAAATAACTAATTTATTGGTTGCAAGAAAATTGTATTTTAATTGGTCGTGTTGACCACATGGTGATATAATTATATTCAATTTTAATTTCCCTATCCAGATATACAAAGAAGCAGATAAATATTTTAATGAAATTACTTTGGGTTTCCAAACCTTCTTAATATGAGATATTAGGCATGATAATTGGTACATATATATCTTTTATGTATTTTAATATAATTAGGAAAATGTAACTATGGTATTACATGTATGTATACTGAACAACTGACTAATTGTTAAATCCTTGCAACTGTACTAACCAATACATTTGTTATCTTAACAATTCGCAGTATATCCAAATGTTTACTATTATGGGTTTTCAAAATAAGTAATAAGGTCTGTTCACATTCATGATGACCTCAAAATTAGAATATTATCCCAATGTTTGTAAAAAGCAGCTGCACATGTGTTTCAACAATGCAAATGTCGTTTGTATTTGGATTAAAGATTTAATAAAACTATTCAAATGTTTACTATTATGGGTTTTCAAAATAACAGAAACCATAATTATTGGTTCTTACATAATAATTGTAATTATAATTATGTAATTTTATTTATTACACATAAGAGTCATTAATATTGAGTAAGATTCATCTGGTAACCGATTTAGTGATCGATCTGGTAACCGATCTGGTAACCGATTTAGTGACCGATTTAGTGACTGATCTGGTAACCGATTTAGTGACCGATCTGGTAACCGATTTAGTGATCGATCTGGTAACCGATCTGGTAACCGATTTAGTGACCGATTTAGTGACTGATCTGGTAACCGATTTAGTGACCGATCTGGTGACCGATCTGGTAACCGATTTAGTGACCGATCTGGTAACCGATCTGGTAACCGATTTAGTGACTGATCTGGTAACCGATCTGGTAACCGATTTAGTGACCAATCTGGTGACCGATCTGGTAACCGATCTGGTGACAGATCTGGTGACAGATCTGGTAACCGATTTAGTGACTGATCTGGTAACCAATTTAGTGGTCGATCTGGTAACCGATCTGGTAACCGATCTGGTAACCGATCTGGTAGCCGATCTGGTGACCGATCTGGTGACCGATCTGGTAACCGATTTAGTGACCGATCTGGTAACCGATCTGGTGACCGATCTGGTGACCGATCTGGTGACCGATCTGGTAACCGATTTAGTAACCGATCTGGTAACCGATTTAGTGACCGATCTGGTGACCGATCTGGTGACTGATCTGGTAACCGATCTGGTGACCTATCTGGTAACCGATTTAGTAACCGATCTGGTAACCGATTTAGTGACCGATCTGGTAACCGATCTGGTGACCGATCTGGTGACCGATTTGGTAACCGATTTAGTGACCGATCTGGTGACCGATCTGGTGACCGATCTGGTGACCGATCTGGTAACCGATTTAGTGACCGATCTGGTAACCGATTTAGTGATCGATTTAGTGACCGATCTGGTAACCGATTTAGTCACTGATCTGGTGACCGATTTAGTGATTGATCTGGTAACCGATCTGGTGACAGATCTGGTAACCGATTTAGTCACTGATCTGGTAACCGATTTAGTGATCGATCTGGTAACCAATCTGGTAACCGATTTGGTAACCGATTTAGTCACTGATCTGGTAACCGATTTAGTGATCGATCTGGTAACCGATCTGGTAACCGATTTGTCACGATGTGAATTGGTTTATGAAAAATCAGAACATCCTTTTCTTTGTTCATTAAAAGAGTATGCCAAATCTAGTGATGGCAGTTTTAGATCACTGTCAAGAGAAATGCTCACTATTTCATGAGAACATTGACTACTTCGAAAAATATGATTTCAAATATCTTCCCAGATGATGTGATTGACAAAAGAGAGGTTGAAGAAGACAAATGTGTTGAAAAAACAATACTTCTTTCTAAAGAAATGAATATGATGTCATCTGCAAGGGTAAATTACAAAATCAAATCGACAGATGTTGCCAAAGCCGTTGTTGAGAGACAAGTAAAGGGAATGGAGTCACTCAAGACTATGCTGAAGTTTAAGTGTGTCTCTCTTCTTATCCATCCCACTGTGATCTGTTATCTCAAAACAAAATGGAGTGGATATGGTCAACTCGTTTATGGTATCCAATTCTTATTCTTTTTTTTTTTTACACGTTATTTTTCTTTTTTCTTTCATCTGGGTTACATCACCAACTCGTCTCAATATATCCACTACTTTTATGGTTACATCTGATAACATCACCACCACAGAAACATCGGTCAGCTCAAATGTACTTCGTTTTATAACTCTCATTTCATGCTTTTAAACACAATAGTGTGGCTTGGGCTTGCTAATGTTTTATCCATTGGACTCAGTCTTCAACATTGTACAGTATGATTTATTTTGGATTACAATGTTGAGTTTCAGTTGTACGTATGCTTTCCTAATTCCATGGAAGTATCACGAGTATGGTATATTTTGGGAGGCTGGAGCAGTGGCAGTGTTTACATCTTGGGTTTCTTTAGTGCTCTTAATGCAGCCATTTGAACTGTTTGGAATTTATGTTATAATGTTTATTGAAGTGTTATCCACTTTAATTAAAGTGCTGTGTTCTTTTTGTCATTGCACTTGCTTTTACTTTCTTCATTCTTGTCGTGGATTGAATGCCTTTTACTTTCATCACCTTTTCATATTTACTTGGTGAGATTAATTACGAGACCTATGTTCGAAGATCTAAAATGATGCCGTCCAATATCCTTTCTTGACTTACTGCTTTGTATTTCTTGCTGCCGGTATTTTGGCTGTTGCTGTCATGAATCTTCTAATTGGTTTAGCAGTTGGGGATATAGAAACTATCAGAAGGAATGCCATTATAAGACAACGTACCGATGAAGTTCTTATTTTTAGCAGAATGGATACTTGGCTCCCTAAATGCATTCTTCAACGTTTTAACAAACGCATCGTAATCAGAGAGTACGGTAGTACTCTCTATGTAGGGATGGCACGGAAAAAAAATGGCCGCCCATGCATTTCAATTGCAAGTGATGAGCTGAAATCTCTGGTAATATATACACATAAGTTTCTATACACACATGCCTGTTTATATCTAGTGTTTTTATGACTACCAATACCTTCTAGATGGCCGAAGATTATTGTTAAGGTAGAGAACCGGCGAGTGGCAAAACTGGCAAAATCTTCATCATATTATTTTCCAGACAAATCATTTTTTTGTTTGTTGACCTATCACGATGATTCTAGCACCATTCCCGTCGCATTTATAGTAAAATTCTGGTCGTAAAGTATCGAGATGATATCTTCAGATACTATGAAAGAAGACAGTCTCAACGACTACAAAGATTTGATCTGGAATTGGACGCCATTTTCCTAAGTGGAATTTAATTACGCATGCGCATTTGTATACTCTTAACATGGAAGCTGAAAAGGTGGAAGTGTTTGGCTGTCTGCAGTCCTACAAGAAGTAGTGTCAGTCACTGTGTCAACCATTCAGTATTCCAATGCTTATCATAGTATACAATATTATTATACAATTGCTTTAATATTAATAATTATTATATTGAGCTTGTGAGTTTGTGAGCAAATACTAATAATGAATATAATAATTATTAATATTAAAGCAATTGTATAATAATATTGTATACTATGATAAGCATTGGAATACTGAATGGTTGACACAGTGACTGACACTACTTCTTGTAGGACTGCAGACAGTGATGTAAGTGAATAGAGAATATACATCATCTGTAAGTGAAAGAGAATGATAATCAATACATAAACAAAAGACTGACCTTCATTGATGAACAAATTTTAATGCATTTTTGATTGCATGATTTCATAATGATATATAGTATTTCTGCAATCTACAAAAAAACATTCACATCGTTTAGAAAAAAATCAATGAAAACAAGAATAATAAAAAACATTTTCAATAAAAATGAAAGAAGATGTAGGGATGTCAAAACCCAAAAAGCAAGCAAACAAGGTTGGGAAGCTAACTTAGGACCCAAAATTAAACAAACCACTTCCATATAACCCTACATAATTACAGCTCTTTGTACAGAGGTGTAAGCACTTATGTAGGGTTATATGGAAGTGGTTTGTTTAATTTTGGGTCTTAAGTTAGCTTCCCAACCTTGTTTGCTTGCTTTTTGGGTTTTGACATCCCTACATCTTCTTTCATTTTTATTGAAAATGTTTTTTATTATTCTTGTTATTTATTATAATAAGAAGGTCTCCTGCTTTCGTATGATATGGCAACATTTTTGGAGATCTTTGAAAGAAAATGCAGAAGATGGAGACAAAGATGTGTATAGGTTACCGAGTGAGCAGCAATTTGAAATAAGACAACTTACACATGAAATGACAATAGCTTTAAAAATACACAAACACCAATACGAAGAACTAAAGCATATGCTTGAACTAGTCACAAGTAAACTAAATAATGAAGAGAATTGAAAATTGGATGTCCTATATCCTGACTGACGTATTTTGTAAGAATGTTTGATAGTAATCTATATATGTACATACATGTGATGATTACTATATGTATGTTATAATTACATAAAGTGTGATGATATATTTTGTATATAATTTGTATAGTTATTGTAATTGACATTTAATTTGATAGTAATGTATCGATCATGTTTGTGTTATTTTTTGTATGTGGTTATTTTTACAGTGGTGTTGCAGTAATCATGGAGGTAATCATGGAAGTGATAACATTAGAGTCTAGAGAGCAACTGCACATGTGCTTCAACAACTAAAATGTTCTTTGTATTCAGATTAAGGAGTGAGTAATAAAACTGTATATTATTACGGGTTTTCAAAATAATGTGGTTATTTATATTGTAGTGTTGCAATCATGGAGATGTTATAATTAGTGCTGGACTCAATAATTGAATTATAGTACATTTAGCGACAATGTGTATTGTGATATTGATTTGTACTTATCCGCATGTGCATTCAGTACAAGGCATTTGTTTTTTTTAAAAAACATTCTAGTAACTGGTTTTGTATTTGGTACATGATATCCAAATTATCTATTTCATGCCAATTAGCGGAAGGTCTTTCCTGTCAAGTAATTAATTACTTCCTCTAATATTATCAATAATCAATCGATATTGGTGTCTCTACCGATTCCCAGCACTAGTTATAATCCATTATTAGTCCAGTGTTTGAAAACTACACTAAAAAGCAGCTACACGTGTTAGAACAATTTCATTTATTTGTATTCAGATTAAAGATTAATAAAACTATTCAAATGTTTATAATTATAGAATTATGGGTTTTCAAGAATATGAGACAAAAAAGAAACCTTTTAAAATCATAATGGTTCGTACATATAATTATGTATATGTATAATTCATACACATAATTATAATATAATTTATATATATATTTTACAATTTATTATACACAACAGGTCATTAATAATTACAATGTCTGATTATTGAATGACAGGAAATGGCTATTATATAATAATAAATAATATCACATGATAGTCACGTGACAATTAATAGTGATATGTCAACAAAAAAAAGTGAAATAAATTTGAACTGAGACTTGGAAAAAAAAATCCCAGACATGGATTGAGTCAAATGAGAAAAAAAAAGTTAAGAGACGACGAAAATCGGAAATGAATTTTATCAGCAAGAAATCAGTTAAGACATTGTTGTTACGGAGAAAGGTGTATGTATTGTGTCACAGCAAAGAAACTTTTCATCTTGCGGATTATTACAGTATGTTAATGCTGCTGTATATTGACCATGTGATGAATAAACTCTTGTTAATACCAAAGGGGAACTAGAAATAGCACTTATTCCTTTATACGAGGAACCATCTCCCCATGTGACATGATAACTGGTGAGAAAGAGATGGAATAATGACATAACGTATGTATGTATGTATGTATGTATGTATGTATGATGTATACGTAAGTACATGTATGTATGATGTACACGTATGTACATGTATGTATGATGTATATGTATGTACATGTATGTATGATGTACATGTATGTACACATGTATGATGTATATGTATGTACATGTATGTATGATGTACATGTATGTACACATATGTATGATGTATATGTATGTACATGTATGTATGATGTATACGTATGTACATGTACATGTATGTATGATGTACACGTATGTACATGTATGTATGATGTACATGTATGTACATGTATGTATGATGTATACGTAATTACGTATGTACATGTATGTATGATGTATACGTATGTACAGTATGTACATGTATGTATAATGTATACGTATGTACATGTATGTATGATGTATACGTATGTACATGTATGTATGATGTATACGTATGTACATGTATGTATGATGTATACGTACATGTATGTACATGTATGTATGATGTATACGTATGTACATGTATGTATGATGTATACGTATGTACATGTATGTATGATGTATACGTATGTACATGTATTATAGCAATAATGTAAGCCTCGATTTCATAACCGATAATAATTATTATAGCCAATTGAGAATTATTTTGCAGTTCACAATAGGTTGCTATGGTAATAATTATAATTTAATTATAGATACATAACATTACAAACCTAAATCCTTCCCCCACTGTGCAGTTTCCTGGTCCAGTATCGACACTTAGGTTTACAGTGTCTCCTTCTACATTTGCTACTGCCGTTTCTCTGATTAATTGTGGACAACACCGTCTATCAGCTGTAGAGAATATCATAAGACCATTAAGCATGCACAATCACTAATGTGTTAACTATATTGTTTTCAATAAGGGTATTTGTTGCTTCCATTGGCCCCTTAAAGATGGTTGAATGGAGCATACATATACTACATACACACACACACACACAACACACGTGCGTGCGCTATGCAACTGTTTGATATTGGTTAGGTGTATATTTTGCATATACAAAATTGTGATTGTAAGTCGTAGTATAATTATAAACCATATTTAGTTATAAGCCAGATATACCACCTACTGGTGTTCAGATGTGTGAATATATTCTTCAGCCCTATTGGCTTCTGGTTATATCCAGATAAGCTTCTTCACAGAAGGTGGTATATCTAGTATATACATCTCCTAATCAATATATTTGATATGCAACTTCCTGTATGTATGCTAACACATTTTGACAGCTTGATATGATTAATTAATTTTTAATGGTTCATGTGTAACTTCCACTTAATTAAACATCAATACATGTGTACATAAAAGCAAAAACAGTCGTTATTCAATTCATTTGCTTGTTATCACCTTGTACCAGGTGTAAAAATTCAATTTAATGACTCACGTGCTGTGATATAGAATGGGTTCAGGTTAGTGGAGTGGTAACCAAAGCCATCAGAAGATATCAAAGTGAATAAATGATACCCTGGTAGTAATGAATGTGTGTTGAAGCTGTATATACCTGTACCTGTTAAGGGATTGAGAGTAGTAGTGATTATAATTGTCATTCATGTTCACCATGACCTTAGAAAAATGTTCATAACTTTAGTTTGAAATGACCAACAATCTTTTTACCTGCACCATTTTCATATAATGTCAAATTTAAATCCATGTCTTCATTATTGAGTTACAGTATATCATGTATTAACCTTATGATATTAAACTACGCACTATAGTACATATAAAGTCATCACATCTCAATTTTGAATTCATCATGAATGTGAACAGACTTTAAATCTCTTCACAGATCTGTTGCAACCACAATTATAATAATTATTAATGTTGATATTGGGTAGGTAATGTTAGCTATATAGTTTAAAACTAAAACCCTTTTAGTAAGCTGTAGTTAATAAAACGAAACTTTTGAGAAACTAGGTATACCATACTGTGATTCTATTTTGTACTCTTTTAGTATATTAAGAAGATACTAGTATATAATTGGCACTAGTAATCTTTTAGTATATTAATAAGACACTAGGCACTAGTAATCTCTTAGTATATAAAGATAATAGTATATATATCTTTGGCACTAGTAATCTCTTAGTATATTAATATGATACTAGGCACTAGTAATCTCTTAGTATATAAGATAATAGTATATCTTTGGCATTAGTAATCTCTTAGTATATTAATAAGATACTAGGCACTAGTAATCTCTTAGTATATAAGATAATAGTATATCTTTGGCACTAGTAATCTCTTAGTATATTAAGAAAATTCTCATTAGACTTACATGTTTGTGAGGGTAGACTTCCAATTGTACAAGTTGCACTGGTGGGTCTGTTACAGTCAAATTCTGCGATTACACTTCCATTACTAAAAGGCCCATGAAGTGCCAACGAGCATTCAAGAGCTGTGTTAGCTGAAATGAAAGAATACATAGTATATATCGAGGGTAATAACAATATAATTATATCAAATTACAATTATGTGTACAAATTGAGTGTGATATGATACTTATTATCTCATTAGCATAGTTGCGTGGGTGAGCTAAGCTCTGTGGTTGATTATCATAATTAAAAGTATGCTACTAAGCCTTCGTAATTACAAACTGATCATTTGACCCTGAGTAGCCTAATTGCAAACTAATCATGTGATGCAGAGTAACCTATGTATTACAAGGTGATCATCATGTGACTTTGAATAACCTAATTATAAGCTTATCATGTGACCCAGAGTAACTTAATTACAAACTGATATGTGATGTTTAATCCAGACCAATTTTAAACCTACCTATTCCAAATTTGCTGTGTTTTGGGTTTGTAGTTTAGCATTCATTATGGTTTACAATTAGGGTGTGGGGCTTGGGATTAGTTTAGAGTTTAGGGCTTAGGGTCTGGGGCTTGGGATTAGTTTAGAGTTTAGGGCTTAGGGTTTGGGGCTTGCGATTAGTTTAGAGTTTATGGCTTAGGGTCTGGGGCTTGGGATTAGTTTAGAGTTTGGGTTAGAGTCATATTGGAGCAGTTAGTTTTCAAATAGGTCAGTCATAGTATAATAATTATAATTAATACTAATTATAACAAAAGTCTAACTTTAACTTACGAATTTGTGGTGGAGGATCTAAATGAAATTCTACAATTTCTGTATCATAATAATTGTTTGAATCTTTACATGTAATCATTAACGTGTGATCACCTGATCCTACATTTGTGTCACTAGGATCAGCATCAAATTTTCCACTACCTAAAGAAAATGTGTGATGATAACTTTGACACAGAGATGGATATCGATATAGATGGATGGATAAGTGGAAGAATTAATGTACATGGATGGATGAATGGGTGGACGAATGGATGGATAGATGGATATCCACATAGATGGATGGATAAGTGGCAGAATTAATGTACATGGATGGATGAATGGGTGGACGAATGGATGGATAGATGGATGGACCGATAAGTAGATGGATGGATAAGTGGAAGAATTAATGTACATGGATGGATGAGTGGGTGGACGAATGGATGGATGGATAGATGGATGGATCGATAAGTAGATGGATGGATAGTGGAAGAATTAATGTACATGGATGGATGAATGGATGGATGGATAATTGGATGGATGGATGAATGGATAAATGGAAGAAGGAACGGAACAGATGAGATGGATGATGAGAAACAGACAAAATATTAGCATAAGATGATAAGAACAAAGTATATAACATATTAAAAATAGACTCACATGATGACCAATGTTTTTTAATAATACATATACATATTGCACTTCTTGACGTTTTAAATCTTATCTGTAGCACACCATACATATTAACACTACTGCTTGTTACTGTGACTTGAACTGGTCCTGATGAGTATTGAATAAGAATTTACATACATGTATACATATTATACACACATAGTTATATAATATATTATTATATATCTATATAACTATATACATCATGTATATCTAAAGTCGAACTCAACTATAACGCTATAAAGTCTAACTACACAAGACTTGTACTAAAGTCTGTTCACATTCATGATGATCTCATAATTATTATGACTTTATATGTAATATTAGTGTATAGTTTAATGTCATAAGGTTAATACATGATTATATTGTAACTCAATAATGAAGTGATTTATGTGTAATATAGTGTATAGTTTAATGTCATAAGGTTAATACATGATTATACTGTAACTCAATAATGAAGTGATTTATATGTAATATTATAGTGTATAGTTTAATGTCATAAGGTTAATACATGATTATATTGTAACTCAATAATGAAGCTATAGATTAGATTTATATGTAATATAGTGTATAGTTTAATGTCATAAGGTTAATACATGATTATACTGTAACTCAATAATGAAGTAGTGGATTACAATTCGACATACACAAAAAAGAAGGAAAAAGAATATTATATGAAAATGGTACAGGTAAAAAGATTGTTTATTCCAAAATAAAGTTATGAACATTTTTCTGAGGTACCTGTTATACCTACTAATGTACCTGTTACCCTACATTATGTACCTTTCACCTTATTGATGGAAAGTGAATGACCTTTTTATATGAAGAAAATGTATCCCTATGATTGCTTTGTAGTGTCATCATTTGTGACTTTCTCGTTTGAAACCCAATATCTTATTATAGTTATTTTTTGTCAACTCTTCGTAGGTTCACACAATTTTTACAAGCTGCTTGTCTGTAGCCAACTGCACAAGATTGCCATCAAAGACTAAAATCACTTTGATGACCACAAGGGAACCCTAACCTACCCCCAACCTTACCCTAAATGAACCACATAATAATGTTCATGAGATTTTGATGGCAATGTTGGACATTAAATAGTGGCTTGAGCATACGCTTTCATTTATATTTTTGTATGTTACACCCATTAATCAATTTATTGATCTCTCCGGAATGACATACATTGTAATGTATATAACTATTTATAAACGTGCATATGTGACACAAGCATAAATACAATATGTTTCCAACATGTGGGAAAGCAATCATAGGCGGGCCATGAAAAGTGTGATTACATTTTGTTTGTAAAAGAGCATTCAAGGTTGTAGTTTTCTTGTGTACGAATGGTCTTAAAGATAGTCTCTCTAAACCAATACAAACGCTAATGGGAATGTGTTAATCACTAAACATTGTATTTCAAATGCATCATAATAAGTGATATTCCATAATCGGCATGCCATAACAAACACACTTCAAACATAGTGAAATGCACAAACATGATCTACAATAGTGATGTATTTTCTTAGACAAATCGTCTTAAAAATACAATGCTCTCTAACATGACAATTTACTTAAAAACAACATAGATATGTAATTGAAGCTAAGCCTGTTTCATTAGATGAACTCTTGTTAAAGTGTGAAAGAGCAGACAGACTATATATAATCAATCTATTCAACTATTGAGTGTCTACTAATTCTACTCTACACATGCCTTATTATTAATCTTTATTATGAATAGGTCATGTGGCTCACATGACCTATTCATAATAAGATTTCAAGTCATCTATCTATAAATCTATCTATCTATCTATCTATCTGTCTATCTATCCATCTGTCTACCTACTTATCCACCTACCTACCTCTGTAACTTTCAACCACCCTACCTACTCTGCAAACTTAAAAATCATACCTGAATTTTCAGGAAATGTGACAGTCTCCTTTTTAACAGTTACACCTCCCTTTCCATCAGATGCCACAAAGGTCACATTGGCTTCTGAGCTCCCATCGATCGGAACAACCTCGAATGGACTATTACCTGAAATATATGGAATAGTTACTTCTAAACTAAACTTACATAAATATGGATTTAGAAACTTTTAGGGGAGTGACAGAGTTCCTTGGGCGTCTCTATAGGTTAAGGTTTTGTCACCATCTGGCAGCTGGTCATGCGTTAAGCCTAACAATACAGCAGTTGTACCTGTTCTATGTGTAATAGTTGTACACTCATTCAACAGATAGTACAATATGCCCTGTTTTAGTAGGTAACGATTAGATATAGTATAATAAGCCCTGTTTTGTTGGTTAACTAACTACAACTGCTTACAATTACATACATGTCAGTCTAATAAGCCCTTTGTGTGTTAGTGGTTAACTATATGGAGCAGCCGGTAATGCAGGACATGTCAAAAACTTTCATTACTGTCCAGTAACTTTGAAACTGACCTGCATACAATTATAAGCTAGGACAAGAGTCTTGAAAATTGGTCAAAATGTCCATCAGTTGGCTCCACCCCTGCTTGTAATGAAGATTTTGTTTGTTTAATTTACTATAATCTGTATAGGATACTGTTCTGTTATAAAAAGAATTTGCAAAATAGACTCTATTACCATAGCAACCAAATTTGCGACCTACGTGCATAGAAATTCAAAATGGGAATCGGGATTCAGTTTTTGCTTGCACTAAATTAACTTAAGACACCGGAACCGGTTAAATTTTTTTTAAAGCAGGAGTTTGGCTTAGTATTAATGTACTTTAAACTATGGTTCAATTACTCGTCAGTTTAAATCTGGTTAAACTGTACATGTTGATGATAACTGTTTAACTCACATTGACTAAATGGTCCTTCATTGATAGAACACATGACTGTCACATGACTTCCATGAGTTGTCACGGTATCAAAATGGAGTACCACACTGCCATTTGTGTGTGGTATTCTATCTGTTATACTGATGTTGATTGTGGGATAGTCTGTTGTTGAAGAAAAAGATTTAAACTATGAGAATTGGATAATGTATTCAATTTCACTCCACAAACCTTCCGGAACTTGAAACTCAATCATACGAGATTTTTTTAATCCATCCAAAGTTTTTCCTATTATCAAGAACTGATGGAATCCTCCTGATAAATCACTGAATGTAACTGGACTTGTACCTTTATAATAAAGTGAATAGTTCAACCTAGTTCGTCGTATGTTGTTTATTATGTTGTATTACAATTATAGGAAACCCGTTTATTGAGCCACAAAAACACATTAGGATAATTTAATTATGAATTCCACCCAAAAGTCTGCAACAATAAAAGAATATTAAATTAAAAGACAGTGTATTTCCATGTTGTATTTTATAATTTTCTCAATGTTAAAACAGCTGCTTCTTTTGTGCATAAATTGACTGATAAAATTGACAGGGATTTATGTACAAATGAAACAGCTAGTTTAAAATACAATAGACTAGACGATGACATAACTACCTTCTCCTTAAAACAATGTTCTTTGATAAAATAATTAAGTAAAATCAGAGGGTTTATTAGAGAGCATTGTTTTATACTGTTTAGATAAAAGCAGCTGCACTATGTAGTCAATGGTACCAATGTTATTATTAAGCACATGTACATTATATACAGCTGTTGTATTTTCAGTATGTAACAATTACTGTTGTAAATGAAAGGTACAGGAGGGCTATAACAACTTGGTACTACTTACAAAGTTTGGAGCCAACATGCAACAAGAAAGGAGGGACAGCTGCACATATAACAAATGCTATTATTAATTTTCATGTAAAATGTTTTTTTTTTAAGGGTTACTCTGTGCATGTATACATCTGGTTTAGTCTGTAGATCAACTTGCGATATTTTGTACTAAATTTCTCACAAGCAACCTTTAAAAGGTGACAAATATAACAGGGAGGAATGGAATTTGCTGAAACAGTATATAACAAAGCCATGCAAGTCTTAAATCATTTAATTATGTGGACCAAACCCCAAAACACAAAGTGGACTTAGAACATATATGGTACTATACTACAATACTATGACTGAACCCTACCCCTATGATAAGAGGATAAAGACCCTAACCCTACGATAAGAAACCCTACCCATAGGATAATTAAGAGACCCTATCCCTAAGATAAGAGACCCTATCCCCTATGATAAGAGACCCTAACCCCTATGATAAGAGACCCTACCCATAGGATAAGAGACCTTACCTCTAGGGATAAGAGACCCTAACCCCTATGATAAGAGACCCTACCCCTAGGATAGAAGCGTATAGCTAAGTGTAGTACCATATATAACTATCTCATGAAGGCTTACATGAAGCATGAACCTAACAGTCTTCTAAAGCCTGTAGTTACTACTCCTAGCTTGAACTTACAACAACTATGTTATTAACTTGTAACAGGGCTATAAGCACATTCATTATTCCAGTTGTACGTATATTTAGATACAGTTAAACTTACAATAATGTATTAAAGGACTTGATGAGTTCAGATGAATACAGCTATATACTACATCTTCTCTGTTACTATGGAAACTGATATTTACTTCCTTGGAATGCTGTTTCCTGGAAACTGTTGTAGTTAATTGTAATAATTGGTGATCTGTACAAGAATAATACAAATGACTTTAATTGAATTGTACAAGCATGATTTTATAGTTTGGTGGATGATCATATTACCTGTCCCAAGCTGTGTTGCTAGACACTGTGGAATGAAGGAATTGAATGGATTAATTAGTGTGTATTGAATGTATACAAGTGAATAATAGAACTTGTTTTACCTGTTCTGTGGTCTGGTTTATACATGCTTTACATGCTCGTTGATTACTAGGTATTGTACAACTCAACATGTCTTCGTTCTCTGAACCACATGAACATATTTGACACAGTGTTGATCTGATGTAGCTACGGCTGTCCACATACGCAGCTGCAACCCCTTTAATAATCTCAGTACTATTTGTCAATGAATCCAAAAACCATGCTGACCCTCCAGACTGGAATGCTAAATTTACATAATCATTGATAGTGTTGCCATGGGAACTGATAATATCAATTGGACTGTTGATTTCCACATAGCTGTTTGCTTCGTGGTATTGAAGCAAACTGGAATAGTCTAGCATTCCTAAAGCAATACCAGGTTGTTGAACAGTCATCTTGGTTATGATGTCGAGGCAAATGTTTGAATCTTGTAGCATTTGCAACATCAAAGGCTTAGTGAGATTGATTCGGTCTGCCAGAATAGTTCTACCTGTACCACTTACTAGCACAACACCCTTAGCAACAGAGGGATTTTCCCTAAATGGAATGTTCTGCAAAATGAATTCCAGAGCCTCATATCCATCTGCAACAAATCCGTTATTCTTTAGTCTGTTTTCAGGAAAATTCTCAGGACTAAAAAAAATCTGACTTTTTACTGGAATTATTTCAGCCCTCAAAAGTTCATTTCTTGCACCAAATTGGATCACACAAAATCGATTCTGCTCATTATCTTGTACACCTATACCCATATCCTTTAACCTTTTATCAAACTCCATTGCTAGTGTTTGTGTCCATTTGTAGCTTGGTGTAGTAGTCGTTGCAGATATAGCAAAACATATGTCCACAGATGTAGTAGATTGTGTATTATTTATTAACCTATAGACTGATTCTCCCTGTGAAATTTTTTGTCCATCAATGAAACATTCACCTATTTGGAGAGGGAAATCAGAGATAAAGAGGAGATAATAATGATAATTGAAATTTAGTGAAAATGATAAGTTTGTAACATGACCCTCATCCAGTAATAGCTACTGTGTTTCCCATATTACCAAAAGTTTATTTAAATAGTAAAAATAAACATTGGTAGACTGCCTAATTTCCATTTGTAATATCAATAAGAATACAAAATTATACACCATTTGACTTAAGAACTAAAGCTAAAGGTCACCTTGACCTCAGAAAAATGATATTAACTGTAGTTTGACCAACAATCATTTTATCTGCACCATTTTCATTAATCCTTTCCATTCTTTTTTGTGTATGTAATCCATTGCTTCATTATCAAGTTACAGTATGATAATGTATTGACCTTATGACATTAAACTATACACTATAAAGTTTGTCAGATCCTAGGTCATCATGAATATGAACAGGCATTAGTACAACAGTCATTATGAGGGTACTGGAGAGTCTGGAACTAACTCTATTCTATCTTGGTATGGGATCCAGGCCACAAGTATACCAAAACATTCTTTACTTTGAAGTCACAGGTGTGATATAGTGTTGATTATATGTGAACACACACAAACTGAAGGAATATGGATTAGTTTGTGGCTTCAGGCTATAGAAATCAGTTATGTTTTGATGTCGTTAATATGGCCATCTAAGGCTTTCTATATTACAATGTTACTATTCACTTAACTGGATAACAATTGCTCACTTGTTTGAGAACACAGGTTCAAAAAGCAGTGAACTTATTGTACCATGAATAGATTATAAGGCACAATGAATTATACATATGTTTATAAGTATGTATGAAGTATATTATTAGATGTGATATACAAGTACACACTTATATAAACATATTTCCATTACTAGTAATTATTTTAAAAGAATTTTTAGTAATATGTACCCGAGAATTATGTATTTAGAATCAAACATGTTATAGTACAGTCATGAGGGAGAATGTAGTGTTCATTAATTTATGTTGTATTTAAAAAACGTTGTATGTACATACTTACCTGCATCTCTCTTGTGGTTCCCTTCCATATTTAGTGATTCGTGACAGCCTCCTGTCGCTGTATATTGTACGATAAATGACGCATAATTAAATCACAAGATATAATTATGAATTCTTAATCCATTTAATAATCACTTAATTCACTTAAACAAAAAAAGGAATGCTGATGAATAAAATAACATAATTATAATTAATATTATTATCATTAATTATATCATTAATTTTTCATTATTCCATAACGTTTTTTTATGCAAAACATTCTACCCAAAAATTAATGCCACAGCATTAGCTGTACTATGTGGTTTCAACTTCATTTTTTTGTGCGCTTCTCTGAAATGCTTTTGGGATTTTCAGGCTAATATAGGTGCTCTATGCAGAAACCATTGGATGTATTGGTGAATACACAGCATACATCACATCATGCAGATGGTATCAACTATATACAAGATGGAGTAGTTATAATTATTTAATAACAGTTTATCAACAACTCTTTGAACTGCATTTTGTGAAATCATAAACATAAACATAAACATAATAATAATACACCACAACAATGCAAACTGTATATATTTGGTGCAAATCTCACCTGAATTAGATACACATCCTTGCTTCTGTTGTGAGTCCAGAGGTAATGAAAAGACAAATGCAGATGCCACCAATAGCACGTTGAAAGTTAGACTCCAGATATCCTGCATGTCTCTTATCAGAAGACGACTGGCGTTCCAACGATGGATGGCAAATAATTAATTGTTATAACTTGAATTATGCAAAAAATGATAACTATGAAAATTTTGCTGATTGAGCGATGAATAGACGATCTCTTGCAAATATTATGGTTTATACTGAAAAAGTAGTTACTCCTCGAGAACACTTGCACTGAATGCACTGCTCTTTTGCTCATAATAAATAGTCGACCCTCCACGATGGGAATTTTTGTGGTTGTGATTAAGCAACTAAGTTGTGTAAACAGAAAAAAAAGGTGAAGCCACTAAAATACAGTTCCACTATGGTAATTAAATAGATGTTGAACTGCCTTTTCATTCATAGGTAGTATATGGTCTATAATAGCCATGAATCAAGCATAAGACCACATGTTCTTTGAGAAAGAATGGAGTCTTTTTGAATTACAATAAAAGGCGTGCATGATTGTATTTGTAATTTGTATTTATGTGTATGTATGTATTTATTCATGTACGTACTTACATATATTTGTATGTATGTGCATGTATATTTGCATATAATTATAAGATTATATGCAATTATGTGTGTATGTATGTGCGTACATACATACAAATTATGTAGTAGTGTTGAAACCCCTTTTATTAAAAGGCAATGTGACTTTTAGAATTAAACTATAACTAAATTGCAAGTGTACCATAGTAACTATAATTAACTAAAATGGGAATTGGCCAAAAGTAGGAACTTTTAGTTAGTTAGTAAGCCCCAAATACTTTTAGTTCATTAAACTATACCTAAACTAATAAACAAGGCAAAATATAACTATAACTAAAAGCAGTCACTATTGTCAAACTAAAACAACACTATTATGTAGGTATGTATATATGTATATATATATGTTTATTTTCAGCTATGCCCTAAAAATAATAATTGCAGTAACTAAACAAAAACAAAAAAGCACTAAGAGTAGGTGTATGTTTACTGACAGGAATGTTAAAGATGTAGCATTACAGCACGTAGCTCAATGATTTGTCAAAGTGTATGTGTAGGACCTGACAACAGAATCTCTGAAACTGCAGATATTTGTTCATATTCACTTATCCTCCCCTGTTTTAGCTTGTATGTAGGTCTTCTATTTATACTCTGCTAAGTGCGTCAAATGAAATCCTAAATAGTAAGATGTTAGGTAATATCATAAGGCTAAGTGCGATATATTTCTATTTGGTACAAAAAGTAAAATCATAATAAAACACTAAATTGGTGCATTGTAAAAATTCTGATTACTATGACTAAACTGTGCTATGATTATGAGATTGACCACACCTTAGCTAGTGTTTGGCTTTAATTAATATCTTATGTGTTCAAAGAAAGCTGTGATGAATATTATAATATAATAATTTTTACTATTCATTAAACATAAGTGTACAAACCTGGCATCAAATTTTGTTTCATAATAATGTAATTACATCATATGTGGAGTGCTGGACAGCTAGCATAATGATAATTATGCGGTAGGTATGAAACAGAAGCAGGTGTGCATGGTTAGATGAGTCCATTTGTCTCTACAATCTTCTCAAAATCTGGAAACAACAACCATAAGTTCACAAATTGGCATAACTTAATTAATAACGAAAAGATTAATGAAAATCCTATCATTATTTTCTTCCTTGTATACTTTGACATTTGATAGCTTTTTCGAGCTACTAACTTTTAGTTTTCCAGAACATTTGGTAATACATTTACTCACAAAATGGTTACCATACCCTTCTGCCTATTCTTTGCAGTGAGGGTAATTATGAAGTTGTGTTTCTATAGTTACTTGCTGACATAAAGAATTATAATAACACTATAGATCATTATGAAAACATTACCATGTCAGTATTTCATAACCATGACGAAATTAATTTTAAATCATTTCTCGGAAGTACCAATTCTTTGATCACACCTAATTTTTTGGAAGCTATTTCTGATAATATAGCATTAAACAGGAGAACTGTACCTAGGACACACAATGAATTATAATAAAAGAAGTCATTACAATCACATTGTAGATAACTGCACTGTTTTAGTCAGATTCTGTATTTTATAATTGAAACTATATATATACATGTACATTATAAATTTGTAAAAAGTGATACGCATGTAACTATGAACAAAATGAAATGAGATATACATAAGTGTATAGTAGATTACACAAATCATCAACTCAATCCTTTGATCTCTAATGAGCTCTCATTTGCAACAGACAACACCTAACTTTTTCCGGTATCATATTTGTAATCTAGTACATTCCTGTCATTTCACAAGTTACTTAGTAATCATGTGATTTTAAAGCAATTGTAAACATATATATTATGTGACTAGCACATTCAAATATAATTTTTGAAAAAATGCTAAGATGAATTGATGTTGTTTGTAGGACTGTCTTTGAATTCAATAAAAATGAATTAGCTCTCAAAATAATGTACATCAATTTATCTGAAGTCAAACATACTTCCATAAACATAGGAATGATAAAAGGAACGGGTCAGTGTTTTTAATAAGCTCATATGGCACACCGTTGGCCCAAAGAACTTCTTATTTGGCACTGAACAGTTCTGTCTTTGGGCCAATGGTGCAGTTAATTATGATTATATTGTCACTAATTATAACAGCATTAACTCTTAGTTAGTTGGCTCAAGATGTAATCTAAATGGCGCACACACTAACCATTTTTGAGCCAATTTAGCCCAAGCTTCAAAACTTATCAAAAACTCTGGAACGGGTCAAGATACTAGGGGTAGGGAATAGGGGGTACCTAGAGCTAGTCAAGTCATTGCTACTAGTACCTACACCTATGACCTCCTGTTCATATAACACATATTTATATGTATAATAACTATTATACGTATAGGTTAAACACATGTATAATTATCATGCACATTAATGTAATACATGTATGTAAAAGAGGATGTCTTGTAATTTTTAGCTAATGATAATTAAAGAATAAACTATAACAAACATTATAATATTCAAAACAAATACAAATAAATTTCCAGAAAAAAAAAACAAATAACTAATTGTTAAATACAGAATACCAGATGAGTTAGCTATATGCATTCAAATAGAGGCTGCGTAATATTATACAACATGCACACAATACAAGAAATATAATTATTAAAAAGTTACAAACAGTATTTAAATATTCATTCTTGTCCAAATCCTTCAGTTTCTTCAATGGCGAAAAGTACTTTCTCTTTTAATTGTTCATAGCTTTTGTAAGGTGGGAGATCGATGCGATTGAAACTAAGGGAAGACAGAAGAATATAGGGATGTGCGATACGACTAAAAAATAGTATTGTGTAATGCTGCCTACAGTATCATGATATGATACAGTATCACGATATTTGAAATAATAATTGAAATGCTTATATAATGTCCCGTTTGGATGTAGTTGTCAAGAAATGGTAAAAGAAATCAATCAAAGTTATGCACACTAGCTTGTTATTTAGGTATAAAATTAGGCAAATTAGAAAAACCAGGTTTACTAAATTGTCGGCTCTAGTGTATCGATACACCCAAAAGCCAATATTGTATCATGATATTGAATGATATTTCGATATATGGATATGTATCATACATCACTAGAAGAATAAAGTGGAAAGACAACACAAGAGGGGACTCACCATGTATGGCTTCTCGGTAACCACGAATCCTTTCCTACTCTGTCTACACAAAACTTTTGCGGGCCATTACTCCCTGTGTGAATGAATAATGAGCTAACAACACTACTATAGTACATAGTGAATAATGTCAAAGACTTGTATATAATTCTATGATGATGTCATCCTATTGAATTTGCAGGTGTTTATTCAAGTTTTTCACTCCAGTGAAACATGGGAGGTGTGTATGACACAACAGGTGTATGAAACCACAAGTGGGCGTATGTGACCACGGTATATACCTAGAAATCTCTTTAGCAATGGAGTCCAGTATAAATTAACAAATAATACAGAGCAATAATAATTGGTATTAAACAAAATTAATTAATACCACAGAGTTAATAATATCAAATACAAATTTGGAACATCAGGAAAGAATATATATATCATGAAGTGTACATGTACGTCGTGTAGAGTGTGAGGTACAAAAGACTGGACAAAGCATCTTCAGTAAATATATACATGACCACATTTGTGGTGCGTAATAAACACTTATCTTCCAAACACTCACTACTCAAACAATTTCTATAGGCTAAATTTGGTATCTAGGAGGAACATTAACTAGTCTTCCTGGTTACCAAACTTCATTGAATTCCTGTGCAAAATGGCCGAATAGTGAGTGTTTGAAGGTAAGCGTTTGTTGAAAATTATTACATGTCACAAATGTGGTTTTCCAAAATTGGGTGACATATACATATATATATATATAATATATTCTGGAGGTGGAACGGATCCTGTCTTTTACTATCCTGACATCCATTCATAATAACTGTGTTGGGTATCCTGATAATTGCTTTAATCACAAAAATATTCATGACTCGATTGCAAACTTTCCATTAAAATATAAAGTATTATTTCACCATTTTCCTGTAATAAACTGAATGGCAAGCAGTCTATATACGTGTCTTTAATAGTTCATTCTGCAAGCCTAAAAAGTTGGTAACAACTTATCCATCACCATTTTATTTGATCTCAAGTGTTTGGTTTCTACACATTTGCACATTAAACAAGTTTCCAAATACAAATAAACGAATCCAGATGTTCAGTTCAACAAGATAACCATGAAGCCACAATATTATATATATATATATATATATATATATATATATATAGCATATGCTAACAAGGCAATTGTATATATATTATTGCATATCGTATCTATCAAGTAACTGGATCTTTCTAGCATGGTGGCGTTAGGTTTGCCTCGGCTCACTATCAAACTATAAACACCAAAAACCAAGCATATATACTCATTCATTTTAAGGCCCCCCTTGCTACATCTTGCCCACTCTTGGAACTATAATATCCCTGTACGTTGCGCCAACCCCATAATCTTTCTAATTCAAATTTTACTCTTCCTTGACACATTTTCTGAATGAAGGCCTGGCTTGCCTTGACTGATATGCAAAATATGGACCTAACCACATTAAATAGTTCCCATGGTAACATACGCCATTACCCTCACCCATCAATTCAGCAAATCCACCAACAGGTAGTCGACATGTTCCAGTAACAAACTGCAATAATCTCACTCTCTTTTCATTATCCATTTCTCGTACAACCTATATACAAGTAATATGTAAAATCACAATGTTAATGTATAGTATACTAAAGAATCCTAATAGTATGCAAGAGTTCTAACAGCAGGGTTGAGTAATTACTACCAGACATTTGACCTATTTTCTTGGGAAATGTAAAGGTCATTCACGTTCACCATGACCTCAGAAAAATGTTCATAACTTTAGTTTGGAATGTCCAACAATCTTTTTATCTGCAACATTTTCATATAATTCTCTTTCCCATTCTTTTTTGTGTATGTTAAATTTCAATCCACTGTTTTATTATCGAGTTACAATATAATCATGTATTAACCGTATGACATTAAACTATATATTATATTCATAATTTTGAGGACATCGTGAATGTGAACAGACTATAGTTTGTTTCTTTATATGAGGATAATATTGTAGTTAAAATGTATATTCCCCTAACCAACTAGTACATATACAAACTATAGAATATAACAAGATAAAATTATGGACAAAAAAGCATCCCAATGATTGCTTTGTGGTCTCCTCATTCGGTAATCATGGCTAACATTCTCATGCCCAAAACACAATAGCCTGGTAAACTATAATCAATTGTAAAACAATGTCATGGGAGTATCATGGTGTCACAGAAACATTGAACTAACTAAAATTAACCACTATTAAAATGGACACTTCTAGTTAATTAACCAAATTAAAACCGTTCTATCAATTAGCTTAATATTTCAGTTTATTAACTATAATTATAATTAATATTGTCATACTACAGCACTAATACAAGTGATATAATTATGATTATGTGTGACCTCATCAATTGGAACTATATGGTATCTGTTATCATTGTGCAAACAGGATGATCTCACAGTACAACTGTAGTATAATTCATGGTATGTCGTTAATTCTACCAACACAATAAACATTAATTACATATTCACTGTAACTAGTGGTTTGGTATGAATCATACATATACAAACATACGTGTATGTATAAATAACTTATTATATAATTGGGTGGGGTATTACATGTGGGTGTATCTAAATGAATACTAACACGTCATATTGTTAACCAAACAGCTCCTGTTGAATATATGGACTTCATAAACATTACATAATAACAGATTTTAATAAAGTATTGTTTAATTTCCTACTGGGGAATACTCATTCGAGACACTATCCCCATTTTTAAATTGTAATAAACATGTATATAGACACCCATTTCAATTTACTGTACAAATGTATAAGCTCTTCCTTATAGTAAACATATTGAAATAGAAGGGTCAAGGATGGGCATTTGTATAAATATATTTTCATATCACAGTTACATTTTGGGACTGGTGGAAGTGTCCTGTAAATGGATGTGTGTTTTAGTTAGATGACACAAATGTTTCTATTGGGACAAAGACAAGTTATATTGATAATTATTACAAAAAAAATGTAATTACTAATCTCATATACACACAATTAGTGTTGTTTTAGTTAACTATAATTATTAACTAAACCCCTCTTATTCAGTAAGGTATCGCGACATTTAGTTAGCTAAACTATAACTAAATTACAGGTTTACTGCAATAACTATAACTAACTAAAATGAAAATTGGCCAATAATAGACACTTCTAGCTAGTTCACTAAAACCCTTTTAGTAAGCCTAAAATTATTTTAGTTAATTACTAAACTAAAGTGGTCATTAATGCCTTCATACACATTGCAGACACTGTCTGTTAGGAGGGGAAACAATTTTAATTAGTGTTCTGATTCACTACCTCCCATTGTTATTCAGTGATGCATTCAAATGCAGCAAATAGTAAGCTAATAACAACCGAATGACATTACATATGGCATGCAGCACATGTGACATACATGTGACATACATGTGACATACTAGTGACCTCATTAGAGAAATTTTGCTAATTTATAAAGAAATTAACTATAGTCTGTTCACATTCTCGATGACCTCTAAATTAGGATGTGTTGACTTTATATGTAATAATTATAGTGTATAGTTTAATTTCATAAGGTTAATACAAGATTATACTGTAACTCAATAATGAAGCAATGAATTGAAATTTGACATACACAAAAAAGAACAGGAAGGATAATTACATGTATATGAAAATAGTGCAAAAGATTGTTGACCATTTATCTGAGGTCATGGTGAACGTGAATTACCTCTAGAGTATTCAGTATTCAGAATAATTCCTCTTGGATACCAAATATTTTAGCTTCCTCTACAAAATGGCCAGACATCGAATATTTAAAGGTAAACATTCATTTAATTCTTCAACAAAACAAGCCATTTTACAAATCTATCATAGTTCAATGTAGAGACATTCTCTACAAGTAGCTGTATATTATATTTTTAGTTTAGTTTTGTTTATAATTGATCTGGTATAACAACATTTGGACTTTACCTGCCAAAACCATTGTATTTGTTTAGTTCCACGAGTATAGTTACGATAAATAGTGTTCTTCTCCCATTCATTAACATCAATCTCTTGCATACCACATAACATGAGCTAAAAGAAGTAAGGAGAAAGAGAGGAGGTGGTGAAGGGAGAAGAGGAGAAGGAGGAGGAGGAGGAGGAGGAGAAGGAGATGAAGGGGGAGGGATGAGGAAGAGGAGGAAGAGGAGGAGGAGGAGGAGGAGGAGGAGGAGGAGGAGGAGGAGGAGGAGAAGGAGAAGGAGATGAAGGAGGAGGAGAATGATATGAAGGGAAGGGGGAGGGGTAGGAAGAGGAGACAATAAACGATTGATAAGAAATAGGATGCGAAGTACATTTATTAGACAGCAGCACTAACTTCTAATTCTTTTTCATCAAATATCTGTATCCATTCCAACGGAACTATTTCATTAAAACCATCCATGAAAGCTTGTGTCTGTTCTTCTACACCACGAGTAAATCTCCAGTTCATTACAAGACTATAAATAAAACAAACACACAGACATCCTAAACATGCATCTATTTATCCATTGTGTCTATCTATTCGTCCATCTGTCTGTCAGTATGTTTGTATGCATCAGTACTCACTCAATATATTCCAATTTATTTTCTTCAGTAACTATTTTATCATTTCCATCAGGAACAAGTTCATGTGTTTTAACTACACCCAACACCTCATAGTCCTGAGCAAATGTCATCTCAAGACCACACTCTTCTATATTGTTGTCCCTGAAAAACATAAATTATAATTACTAGACAAAGTGGGAAACCACATTTGTAGCATATAATAATTTTGAACAAATGCTTTACATTGTAACACTCACTATTCAGTCATTTTGCACAAGACGACAATGGAATATGGTATCCAGGCAAACCATTCCTCCTAGATACCAAATATAGTTAGCTTCCTGTATAAAATGGCCAAATAGCGAGTGTTTGAAGGTCAGCATTTGTTCAAAATTATTATTCACCACAAGTATGGTTCTCCCAAATTGGGACACAAATGATAATAATCAGAGGGGTGCATCGAATAAATAAGAGAATACGGTAACCATCCGTGGCAAGCAAGCAAGCAAGATCAC
>OX345642.1:1811097-1816097 GCA_947044365.1 Petrosia ficiformis | reverse complement strand
ATAGACTGGAATGATAATAAGAGAGACCATAAATAGACAATAGAACAGCAGAAAAACTTGTTATTTAGATGTTTAAAACAATCACCATGGTAACGTACACTGAAGTTAATAACCAGTTTCTAACCTGTTGAAAAGATTCTTCAAATATGGTATCTCTTGAACAATATATTTTAATATGTTGTGATAAGGCATTGTTCTGAAAGAAGTATAGAAAATTATGATGATACATTGTACATAATTATATAGACAGAGACATGTTAGGTACACAGAGTGGCGTAGCCAAGGGCAGGCCTGGGTGGGCACCAGAGTTTTTGATAACTTTTGAAGCTTGGGCCAAATTGGCTCAAAAATGGTTAGTGTGTGTGCCATTGGGAATACATCTTGAGCCAATTAACTAAGAGTTAATGCTGTTAATGACAATATTATCATAATTAACTGTACCATCTGGGCCAAAGACAGAACTGTGCAGTGCCAAATAAGAAGCTCTTTGGGCCAATGGTGCGCCATATAAGCTTATCAAAAACACTGATGGGTACATGCTTGCTCAACTCAATAATTAAATTACATCATATAGTTCACATTTCGCAACACATACACCATTATTATTTTAATGATATTCATGACATGTATTTTGTGAAAATAACTAATTAATAGTTAAATTGCAAGGAGGAAATGTATTAGTATTTACATACATGTACACAATGTATAAATGTAACTCATTTAGTAATAATTATAACTGGATTATATTGAGATATGATGTAAATTCATGTAATATAATCTCATATCAGCAACTCAATATTTGTAAACATAAAGTAGGAAATATTGAACACCCAGTCATACATGTACCATAATAGGCTGAAAGATAGTATAAATAGCAAGGGTTATAGTGATTTCCTTTATGTTACAAATTTACTCATTTCCTCTTCATTACATTATTGTGTTGCAATTCCTGATATTTTTCCCGATGATTAATGCTACATGTACATATATGTCTTTTACATGTGACATGTTTATATCCCTCTTCATTACATCATTGTGTTGCAATTCCTGATATTTTTTTTCCGATGATTAATGCTACATGTACATATATGTCTTTTACATGTGACATGTTTATATCCCTCTTCATTACACATTGTGTTGCAATTCCTGATATTTTTCCCGATGATTAATGCTACATGTACATATATGTCTTTTATATGTGACATGTTTATATCTGAAATATAATAACAATTGAAACTTTTTATGAATTACATCATCAATTCTTGCTTCATCAATGTTGATAAAATAGGAATTACATTACAGTAGTGGCTGTGAGCGGTTAGCACATTCAGTTTACCACTGAAAAATTATGCAACACACAATCATACATGCCAATGTACTAGCGTTGCTTTAGTACTAATACTAAATCTACTTTTAGTATAACCTTTTTGTATTTTAGTTTTTAACTATAACTAAAATATATTATTGATGGCCTTTTAGAGCTTCCATTAATATACTTGTAATGAATGTTTTGGTTAACTAAATGTACTTGCAATGGATTTTTGGTTAACTACTAACGATTACACTAAGAAGCAGTGTAAATGGATTTACAGTTTTACTGTAGGTCAAATTTCAAACCGACATATAAGTATTTGCATTTATAATTTTAGTTAACTATAACTAAAACAGCATCTCAAAAATGAAACTAAAACAACACTACATGAGGTACATGAGTAATTGCGTGTAACTTTCCATGTGCATGAGGCATGTCAATATGCCTCTGTGTACTAGCAATATACACAAATATATGTACATGCAGTCATGCACATGTGATATTATTATGTAGTAATCTTATATGTACATGTACATGTATATGTACATGAGGCATGTCATTATTTGTGTACTAGCAATATACACAAGTATATGTACATGCAGTCATGCACATGTGATATTATTATGTTGTAATCTTATATGTACATGTACATGTATATGTACATGAGGCATGTCATTATTTGTGTACTAGCAAGTATATGTACATGAGGCATGTCAATATGCCTCCGTGTACTAGCAATATACACAAATATACATGTATGTACATGCAGTCATGCACATGTGATATTATTATGTTGTAATCTTATATGTACATGTACATGAGGCATGTCATTATTTGTGTACTAGCAATATACACAAGTATATGTACATGCAGTCATGCACATGTGATATTATTATGTTGTAATCTTATATGTACATGTACATGTATATGTACATGAGGCATGTCATTATTTGTGTACTAGCAAGTATATGTACATGAGGCATGTCAATATGCCTCCGAGTACTAGCAATATACACAAATATACATGTATGTACATGCAGTCATGCACATGTGATATTATTATGTTGTAATCTTATATGTACATGTACATGTATATGTACATGAGGCATGTCATTATTTGTGTACTAGCAATATACACAAGTATATGTACATGCAGTCATGCACATGTGATATTATTATGTAGTAATCTTATATGTACATGTACATGTATATGTACATGAGGCATGTCATTATTTGTGTACTAGCAATATACACAAGTATATGTACATGCAGTCATGCACATGTGATATTATTATGTTGTAATCTTATATGTACATGTACATGTATATGTACATGAGGCATGTCATTATTTGTGTACTAGCAAGTATATGTACATGAGGCATGTCAATATGCCTCCGTGTACTAGCAATATACACAAATATACATGTATGTACATGCAGTCATGCACATGTGATATTATTATGTAGTAATCTTATATGTACATGTACATGTATATGTACATGAGGCATGTCATTATTTGTGTACTAGCAATATACACAAGTATATGTACATGCAGTCATGCACATGTGATATTATTATGTAGTAATCTTATATGTACATGTACATGTATATGTACATGAGGCATGTCATTATTTGTGTACTAGCAAGTATATGTACATGCACATGTACGTCTAAACAAATGGGCGCGGCATGTAAAGAATGTGTGCTCAATTTAGACAGCAATGGAGGTTATAATAATATATATGTACATGTATGAGATGTTTGAGAGCATCTGTCCGGAGTGCAGAGTGTCGTGGGTTCGAATCCCACCTGAGGCAACTCATTTTCATTTCTTCATTTGTCTTTTTTCTTTCTTTCTTTATTTCTTTCTTTCCATCTCAAGTGTTATTATGTACATGTACATTATATATTCACCCCATTGGAAAGGGATCACCCCATGGCCAATAAAAAAACTTCCTGCCTTCTACTCTACCATTATCGATTACATTGTATCAAACTCACTGAACATAGGGTCCTAAAATGTCCCACTTTCCATCTGAAACTTCTCTCGTATTGCATGGGTACACCATAATGTCCAACTGGTCCTCCTTCTTTCCCTTCACTATCCAAAGAGAGTAGAAACAGTTAACAATGCACACACACACACACACACACACACTTACTTCTTTCTTGGGTCTTGAAATGTTGTAGTTCTCGAATTGTGATCAACGAAATATCGAACGTTTTGTTCAGTAAATCTCATCTCCCAACCAAATGGAAGTGGCAACTGATCAGCCATAGAACGACGAGGATCCTCCCATTGTGTGACTTTACTTTTGTGATTGACAAAATATACACGTCCATTTGGTAGCATTCTTTTCTCTAATAGAAAAAGCGAGTAATGTGCATGATATATATATATATATATGTAAAGGTTATAACCCGAGTGCATGATGAAGTCACACTTTCTCTAATGCGCATGCATGCCTTTGTGCCATCGTGTTATAATAATCCACAGGCTGCGTATAGCTTCTCTAAAGTTCTCTGGTTTTGTCAACTATATCCACGAGAATCCTCCTTGTTAGGAATGGAAAAAGAGAACATACCTCCAACTTAAGAAAGCCAAGGTTTCTTTGTCGCTAAAGAAAAGCCGAAAGCCACGATTTCAGCTGGTATCTGAAGACAAACTCAAGGGAATGACTGTGCCTTACGTACCGAAGAATACAGAACAGAGCAGTAAGTGGGCAATAACGAATTTCCGTGAATGGTTTGATAGCTACAACGAAAGAAACACAGAGAACACATGCCCCGATAGTAATCCTGATTATCCCAGCTTTTTGAGTAAAGAAAGTACATCATTTGTTTCATTTCAAGTAACACTAGACAACCTTTTCAAAATATTGCGTAGTGACGGTGTGGGAGCTGATTCAGGTCAGACGGAAGGAATATCGAGTGAGGAGGAGAATAAACTGTGGTTATCGGGAGTTATGAATTCTGTTTCGCCAAAAGGATTACTCTGATGTGTACATGTATGTGGGAAAGTCTTTTTGTCTCCGTGGAGCATCGCTGTCTAACACACTCTCAGTTTACAAGGCTTCATAAACCAGACAGATATGTTTACAGCGAAAAATCCTTAAAGAATAGGCAAGGAGGCTTATATCAAGCCAAAATGGATCACAAAACAGTTACAATTGTTGCCAATCCTGAGGTTAAAGAACGCTGTCCAGTTTTATTTATTGGATTTGTACATCAGTAAATTGCCAAAAGGTGCCGTAGAGAATGACTTATTCTACTGTAAACCTATGGCTTCACCACCGTTGGATGACTCCTGTCCATGGTATTTCAATGTACCTATTGGAAAGAATACACTGTCAAAAATGGTTGCAGACATGTGCGCTGAAGCTGGGTTAAGTGGGGAAAAGACGAATCACAGTTTACGTGTGAGTGGAATGTCCTGTCTTTTTGAAGCTGGGGTTCCAGAGAAATTGATTCAACAAAGGACTAGTCATCGCACCTTGGAATCCCTCCGAATGTATGAAAGAGTCACTGATAAACAGCAATTGGCTGTAAGTAAAGTTTTAACTGGCGAGAAAAACACTTATGAAGATGCTGAAAGGGAAAAGGTTCTTTGAAGGTGGTGAAAAGGTTCGGCCAATTTCAACAAATTGTAACATCACATCACAAAGTTCTTTGATGCCATCATCGGCTG